>UCOM01000721.1:0-64013 GCA_900474385.1 Ormyrus pomaceus | reverse complement strand
CTTAAGTGGAGGCCGGAGACAACTGATTTGACGTCTTTTTACGCGTCACAGTACGATCTTATGCACGGGCTCAAATAGGCGTCACAGACCGTCATAACGTCAAATGACGTGAACTCCGGCCTGCCCTTAAGCATATGGCACAGACTTCCTCGGACTCGGGGCCCTCCCAAGTCTCTTCATGACACTCTGGCCCTTCATAAACCAGATGCGGAACATCTTCTTCATCATCTATAATAATCTGAAATAAAAATATTTATTATTAAATATATTAAAATGTTAATAGTTCGAAATATTAATTAAATTATTCTTACGTGTACTTCTATATCCTCGATTATTTCGTTTTGACTGAAACGAGTTTTTCCATCGATGTACATCTTGTACACGAATTTGAAAGTAAAAAACCAAAAAACAATTGAAGAACGTTTGTTTAAAAAAAAAAGAAAAAATATACGTATTATACTTCACGTTCTTTTCACGTTCTTATCGAGAGGGAATTCCCTCGCGCTGCCACAGCTGCGGCTGCTCCCTCCGACGCTTCCCACTGCGTGTTTCGGCTACACCCTGGGCACGGATTTGGAGGCCCTGGTGGTGTTGGCGACCGTGGAGGCGTCGGTAAGGAGGAGACGCAATCGTCTCGCTCCAAATGTCGGTTGGGGTTGTATCTTCTCTCCTCTTCTTGCGCTTCCTCTCCGGCTTTGGTGGCGATGGTGGCGGTAACATCACGAGAGGGAAGATGAGCGGAGGTTTTTCGTCCCAATCCTCTTCCCCGTCCACGATCATGCGTTCACCGCTCTCCGGCGGCAAGAATCGGGACTTGAGGGGGTCCTCTCGTTTTTGGCTCGATACTCAGAGGATGCGGCGGGGGACCGTGAATTCCCCGACGATTTTCGGCAGCGTCCGGGACGTCGTCTTTCCGACATACCTTAGGAAGTCCTTGGCGTCTTGGCTCTCCTTTTCCGCGCTCACCTCTTCCTCCATTGGCTCTTCAGGTGCGTCTAGGTATTTGGGGATGGCGCCCCGAGTTGCTGCCTCTCTCCTCAGCTCTGTTAGGATGGCCCTCCTCTCTCTTCTTTCTTCCTTTTCTCTTCTTCTGCTCTTTGATTCCTTCCTTCGCTGTTTCTTCCTCTCTATTTTTCTTCTCTATTTCTTGCGCCTCCGCTCTTTTCTCAGTTTTCCTCACCGCTCTTGCTCTTTCTTCTTTTCTCTTCCTCTCTTCTTCCACTCTGGTTTTTTCCTTTTCTTCCTCTTCCGCCCACCTCTCCTAATCCTCTTTCCTTTTTCTTTCCTTTGCCTCTGCCTTTTATTTCGCTTTTTCTTCCTTCATCCTCTCGTCCTCCTTCTTCTCCTCCATCTTTTCCCTTCCTTCTGATTTCATTCCCTCTTTCTCCTTCTTCCTCTCGTCTTCTTCCTTACTCTTCGTCTTTTCTGCCTCTACCTCTCTTTCTTCCGGGCCTCTTCCTCAACCTCCTTCGCGATGTCCCACTACCAGCGGCGATCGAGCTCGTAGAGGGGCCATTCCTCGTCGGACTCCCATAACTCCGTCGTCTCCGAGGCGGTCACTACGGCTGCCGAGGCAATTTCCGGCTCATTTCTATCTAATTGCTAGCAAATGGGGGTGCTGATGGTACAATCAACCGAAATGAAGTGTGCAATATTGTCACTTCTCATAAGTAATTGGTCACGCGAAAAAGAAAGACATACTACTGCGAAAATCATGTTAGGGTTAATAATTGGCTCCGTTGAGCAGGACTCCATTTCTGTGATTCTTAAATCGTTCTGAAAATCTTCGCTTTCCGAATCGTCGGATGCATTCTGGAGTAAAGAGTTCCTTTCAAACACATTGCTATTTCAATTCTTTTCTTGGACACGAACACTTCTTTTGGACACTTTCTCCAAATAAGTGTATGCAAACTCTCATTTGCATTTTGTGTCTAGTCTCTTACATAGCGCATCAACAATTGCTCACTAGAAAGTACTTGATATTGCTATTTCTATTCTTTTTTGGACATGAACACTTCTTTTGAACACTTTCTTCAAATAAGTGCAAACTCTCATTTGCATTTTGCGTCTTACTCCTTACACAGCCGCGCATCAACAATTTCAAAAATATTTTTTCAAGTTCAGCAAAGCTGGTGTCAACAGAATTTATTCTCGCAACAATTTTTTTATTTACTAAAAATGAAGAATTCTTTTTCACAGCAACCCGAAGACTTGAAAAATTTTCTCTTGCAACATGGTCACAACACAAGCATTTCAAAGCCATTTTTAATAAAAATCTAATAGATACATTAGTTTCTATTGTCAAAGCTGTTTCACAGCACTCATTGCATTCAATGTTTTTAAATAAATTTTTCCAAGCTGCAGAATGAACTAGCAGAAATTCTCCATGCTCTATTGTTATATCAACAGGTATCTCTGATGGATTTTTTAAATCACTTTCAAAATGATCAATTTTGCATTTTTTCGCAATACGGCAGGTTTTTAGCTCCTCTTGTTTGATCTATTTCTCGATGGATTATAACTTCTATTTACTGATGGTAACATTCTGAAAGAAATAGAAATAAATACTAGTCAAGAAGTAAAGTAAATATACAGTAGGAGCCGGCCACAACATTAGGGTGTATTATCGCTGACATCAAATTCTGACGGCTGCTTACGTATATTATAGACGTCACATACTTCGTATTTCATAGCATATTTCGTATTATAAAGCAGAAAATTAAAAAAATGCGTTATTTATTTTTATGAAATTTCATTAAAAAATTGTTTATTTTGTTTTATTATTTAAAAAATAAGCATTGAAAAATTGTTGTCAAAAATAAATAAATGAACAATAACAAAATAAATAGTTGTAATTAGTGTGGGAGGGTGTAAACGCATTCGTTGTGGCAGTCCCAAGCCCGGATAAATGCAGAAGGCCACTCTCCCAAACAATAGGTTGACAGGGTACGTGCGGAGATTCTCGTCTCCAATGTACTACTGGCCCTATGAAATATAATATTTTATATTTTAAAATTATTATTAATCTATTATAATCTCTATTTAGGTACAATGAAGATCCTTTTATTTAATATTTGCTTCACTGAATAAAAAGAAGATAAAATAAAACGATCTTCATTGTACCTAAATAAAGAGTATAATATACTAATAATTTTAAAATATAAAATATTATTTAAATTACTTGTTCATTAATTATTTCTTTCCATTTTAAAATGTGAAATAAGATCTTGTATTATCAAAGGAAAAATGCATAACCATTATTAAAACAGCTAAGCTTATCTTTACGTAACGTAATTGTTAATTACACATCAAGAAAGAAACTAGATCGTGTCCACCAAAATTACAGGAAACTGCAATTTAAAATAATCATCAAAGTTCGCAGAATAGAAGGAAATTTTCCCAGTAATAAAAGTAACGATGTCAAATTGGATTATAAATTTCGATTTATTGACTTTAAAATTTAATTAAAAAATATACAATTCATAATCTGTCTAGAGTGGATCGGTGCTACGTTTTGATTCATCGGTTTAGTGTGTATATATTTAAACATCGAAAAGATTAAATGGTTGGTTTTTGTAAAATTAAGAATTTTATTTAATATAAACTGAATCCGACCATAGAGTTTTCCAACTCTTACTTTCGCCGGCTAGCTGAAATAAATCGCATTTCGCCCGAAAGTTAAGTAACGAAAAAGGAAGATGATCCGGCGAAGTTAGCGATTCGTTTTTTGTGCTCATAACACAATTACGAGAATCTGCACACGTACACAGTCGATCCTTCCATACGCGAGTAGTTGAAACAACTCGACATATAAACACTGCTCGGCAAAGACTCGCACGGCGACTCTCGAGGTTGTTTCGAACCGGCGTGAGTGCGCGCATCACATGATGGAAGAAGGAAGGCATCTCTCTCTCTCTCTCTCTCTCTCTTTTCCGACACTTTCACTCAGTCCCGTGACTTGGCTCGTCCCTCGGCCCGCCCCTCCCCCGGCCTCTCAACTGAGGCGCTCTTCCCGGGCCCCTCGCGCCCCTGGCCTCCTTACAGCGCCGCCGGGGCCTCAGAGGCCCCCGCGCACGCGCAGACGAGCCTCTAACGAGCGCGCGAGCGGCGAAAGTACAGACAGTGCACGCGTGGCTCCGCGAGGACGATTATATTTCTAGCTATAAAGAGTCGTGGATATATGAGGCGAGCAGATATCGTACGGAGAGACTGGCGAGAAATGCTGGAGAATCCCATGGCGAGATCGAGACCGAACTGGCATCGAGACTTCGGTTTCTTCGCTTTTTTCTAACTGCATTTTTCAGCTCGACCATTGTTCTGCCCCGGGAAGTACTCTTGCCGGCTTGTAACGCCGAATGCATAGGAAAAATGAGTTTCTCGTTCTCGTTATTGTTTGCTGGATCAAAGAGTTTAGGGACAATCATGAAGCATTTGCTCCCTTTCCGTGTGAATTATGTCGTATTATATAGTCTATCTGCGTTTAATATAAAAAGTTGAAAAATAAAAAACAAATCGAAATTAAGTATTTTTTAAATTAAATTAAATACTATTCGAAATCAAATATTACTGTAACAATACAGTAACAATATTGCTAAACAGAAACATGCCAGTTCATTTTCAAAAATTGTATATATTATGTATATTGTAAGCAGGTTGATTCTTTATATAATAATTTGACTCCACTAATACAAATGAAACGTTAAATTTGAAACGTTGTATTTTTCTACTCTCACTTAAAGCTATTTAGTTACTATACTAAACTAGCTTTTGAAGAAAGTGGACTCCACTTGACCAAAGATATTACTTTTCAAAACTGATGCAATTGCTTAACTTATTACTCAAAGAAATATATGTTATTTAAATAAATGTAAAAGTTGAATCACCATAGACCAAAACAGTTTTTTCTTAAAAGAAATGAATGTACATACACTTCGTTCTTCCGAAAAAGAATACTTTTTTATTTTAAGAAAACTATGATTTTAATATTCCTTTTAAATTTTGGTTCCATTTTTTAGAAGTTTTTTCAAATAGAGTTTTCTAGAAGTGCTGGTACATAACATGTTGAGTAAAGTTGTTATACGTAACTGAATATAGTTTTTTGAACCATTTTTAGTAAGAATTTTATGATTACTTATCATAAAATTATTTTGGATCAATTCCTTTTTACCTTAACTACTTTCATTTACTTTAATCATTTCATTTTAATATTTTACCTTTGACTCTAATTTCACGCACGCTTAACTTAAATTCGGAAATCGTGGGTTACTCACCCATGTAAGTATGTGCATTAACCACAACGAACAGCAGCAATTGTTTAGCTTTCATATATAAGTATGGCCATATTCTTCAAATGGAATTTTTATTTTCATCGCGATAAAAAATGCGTTATTTTGAGGAATAATTAAAGCTATACTTCATTTTTACCGGAAATTATACCGCAATTACTGAAACTATCGAAGCTCAAGCTACCAAATTTTAAACGTATGTAACGCATCTAGAAAGTGTAAAGATTACAGAAGAAGATACAACATTGTATGAATGAACGCGTTGAAAATACATGAGGGAATGTTTTAGAACCGCAATGTTATATTTGAAAATTATATGTGCAAAACTGATGCAGAAAAAAAGATTGAGTAATCTAATTTAATCATTCATATAACAGGTTTAATATATGTAATATACTGTAAAAAAATGCTTGTGTAGAAGAAAACATTTTGTGTAAAAATTATACAATGCAAATTCCATGAAAAAATGTTACGCTTTCATTGTTTGTACGATTACATATTTTTTTTTTTTTTTTTTTAATTTATAGCTATTTGCTATAAAGTTCTTTACATTGCTTATGCTTTAACTGGACCTCGTGACGTAGGAACAAATATATAAACATTTTATTTATTTTGAAAATTAAAAGAAATTTACATAATTTTGTATTATTTATTAAAAATATAAAAGCAGAATCGAAGGTCTAAAGTTGCATAAAATAAATATAACTATTTTATGCAACAACAGACTTACCTACTTCTTCTAGTACAATTTATTTTAGTTTTAGAATACACAAAGAAACTACATAAAAATATTATTTTATTGGTTATTACTTAAAAGTTGTAACCTCAATAATTTGAAACTGTTGAAACCACCGTACGAGATAAAGGGCGAGTATGAATTTTAAACAGCCAGCATTTAAAAAAATGCTGGTAAGCAGATTGTAAAGTGTTATAAGGCATTATATATTTTTGTTTTTTGTTGAAGTTAGAATTTACATTAAATAATTTTTTTTAAATAATAATTTACTTGATTGAAATTCTTGACAATAAAGTTGGAATAACATTTTATTGAAAATTGAATTATAGACTTAAAAATAAACAATGTATTCAAATCAGCTTATCCTTTTTGGCTAATATAAGTAAAAGTTTATTTTTTAAATTAATTTGATTATTATTACTATAGGCTAAGAGAAGTCAATGATTCTTTGAAGATTAAGCACCAGGATTTATTTGTCAAATTCAAAAGTAGATATAATTAAAATCAATTTTTGTTTTAATGTGCTTTATAAATTCGCAAATATTACTCTTACCGGTATTATCAAGTTTATTGCTATGATTTTTCTTGATTCCCAAGACCCAGAAGCATATTTTGACAAATAAACAGCAATGCAGAAACTATTTCAACTGAAAAAATCAAAATTCCAATCTGAACCAAAAATCTACACCCGACTGTCTAGTCGCAAGCGTGCACTTGCGAAATTGCGTCACACTTACAGGGCGAGTAATTCGCCGACGAGTACCCCAAGTGAGAATTTTTGTCACTCGCCCGAGCACGCAAGGCGAAAACTTAGCACCACATCCTCGCCTACTGCGATTTCAATGCGTGTCGAGGACCGCGAGGGCATCGAAGCGCGCCAGACCTTAACCGCCTGCGCGGCTGCTCGTTGTTGCTCTCACCGAGCGGCTAATGCGATATTCCATCTCTGCCGCTTTACTGCAGACATGCAGTTACCAGTAAAAGTTTGTCGCGCGGATCGCGCGCTTTTTAAGAAGCGCACTGATATTTTATGGTTTCTACGTTAGGACGAGGCTCGTATACCGCTAAGTAGCTGTTTTCTACTCGAAGTTATAAGGATCGAGGTTAATTTTCTTTAATAAATTTTAGTGGTTTTAGCAATTAGTTTCTTTAAAGGATTTATTGTTTTTATTTATGCTTGCTTAATTATTTTTTTATTTATAATAAAAAGTGAGTTGATGGTGGAGTATTGTAATTCATGTTTACCGGAGCCCTTAAAAACTTTCTTTATAATAATAAAAATAAAATAGAACCTTCTTTAGAATTAAATAACAAACAATTAACTTTGTCAAATCATAGAGATCCACATTTGATTTCAGTAAATTTTATCGGGTTTATTCACCCATAGATAAATATAATTTTATCAAATATAATTTTTTCTAAAGATCCTAAATAAGGAAACAGTTACATAAAATCAGTATAACCTACAAAAAACCATTTTTTATAATTCCTGTTTCGCTTACAGTACACTTTTCCCATTTCCTCGATATCGGCCATTTACTTCGCGCAAATCACAGATAAACCTCCTGTAAGATTAAACAAAACAGGGCCCAATGAAATTTCTCTAGTCTTTTCAGTGCCCGTCTCCCTGAATTTCCCTCGTGACTCGGTCATTGCCTGCCAGTCTAATGTACTCGTCGGATAATTGTGATGCCTTCTCTCTCCTTCTCTCTCCCTTGATTGCCGCTTGTTTTTTTAGAGACGCGCATATTACGTACAGCTTTTTCTACATCCTTACTTTTTATCGTGGCACCGAGGTTCTTTCGCCAGTTTATGCGCGCATCGTCAATTGTGCCATTCTCATTACTCTCATTTGCCTGAAAATTGAAATCCTTCAACTCCTTTGTAGCCTCTTCGCTTGACTCGATGTTTGCGGTTGAGTATAAATGCTTTTCAGATAAGATGCAGATTAATTTGTGCTACTTTTGTACAATCGCCACTGAAGTTCTGCCACTGTTATCGAGATTAGCGTTTGTCAGAAGCTCCGACGAAGTGAAAGTTATTTAACTTTTACTTTTAAATTTTTTAATTTAACTTTGAAGTCACAAGTATCGTCATAGATTGCGGTTGATTTGAAATATAATGACGGCATACCGCAAATTGTGTATTGAAATGTACGATTTTACGAGTTTATGATGAAAAACGTACAATGTTCGTTCTTCAGAATTAAATTCCTATTCAGTTTTATGTATTATAAATTATAGACAAAAATTACTCGAAATTCGTAAACGAACTGTTTTAAATATAAATAAACGAAGTTTTAATTGCCATTTATGCCAAACTGTAACAAGGATAAATAGACTTTAACTCGTGATGCACGGCGTTAGCCTCTGCGACAAAAATACACATACACGGCCAGTGCAAATAAGGAAGGGATCTTCGAGGCGTTAATATGTGACACGTCAGAACGTAGTGCATAGTAAAGTAAACGTATAAAACTTTTTTACGCTACTTAAGATGCAAGAAAGTTTTAAAAGCAGGAAACTTGAAGAACGTTACACGGTACAGACAGTTTTATCTTTTGTCTAGGATGAGTTCATTAACTTGATTAATAGAGCACAGTTTTTAATACCGAAACACTGTGCGAATAATGAATTTCAATCTTGTTTTTTTAATTTAATTTACAAAGTCAGAGGTTATCTTGTGTATATAAAAATGAAATTTTAATAAAATTAAAAATATGTTGGCTCTTGCAAAATCTTGAAAATAAAAGTCGATTATTGAAAGTTAAATATTTCATCTACGGATAGATAAATTTTGTTACTCTGTACATATGTTTCTGGAGTGAGTTTATAACTATACTTTTGCATTAGAAGCTGACGCCAATGGTACACCCAACACCAAACATTCTTTCCAGTACGCGAAGAAAGCAATTGTAAAGCCTTGTGTAACCACTATTACTTTTTTAGGAGGTAAAGACATCGTTTCTATCAATTTTCGGGAAATAAATTAAGTAAAAATCCAAATTCATTTCTTTTCCGATGCAGCATTTGCTTAAAAAGGCGTAAAATTCGCATTTCAAATACTTCCAGCTAATTTCATAAAAGACGCCCACCAATTTGACTGATTTCCAGCAGATCCCTGTAAAAACCTCCTACATATTTAATACCCTGGAAAAGGCGCGCAATAAAAAAAACGCGAGAAGGAAATCTGGACTTTCGCGCGCGCGAACTCCGGCGGCCTAGCGCACTCTTCTCTCCCGCGAAAGAAGAAAGAAGAAAAAAAATGATCGCCGAGCTCCGGCACGAAATATAAAAGCGAGTTTAATGGCGCGCACTACAAAAGATCAGAAGCAGCGCGCGAGAGCAGGAAGTCCGCGGCACGGCTCATTTCTCCCTCGCGCGCGCTGCTGCTTGCTCGCGGGCTTCTTTCCTTCCTGCTTCGGCGCGCGCTTACCCCGAGGCTGTGAGCCGACGGTCTCGTGACGCGCGTATACGAGCGAGCGCTTTAATCAATCGGGACGCGTATATTGGCTTGGATATAGCTGCCGGCGATGTGTTGCTTTTTTTTGCCCGACATTCATATAGCGAGTATGAGCTTTTGTGTCAGCTTGATCGCTTCCTAGCTCCAGGTTGTAGACACGAAAATGTGTGGTTTAGATGCTGATTTATTTACTGAGATTGATGGTGTCTGTTATGATTTTAATTATGAAATATGTGTATTTATGTTGTGAATTTACTTATCCCATTTATAGCTTCAGTTCTCAAGGATTTTAGCATAAGAACTGTATTAAACAATTAACTTTGATTACTAGTTAAAAAAATTTACTCGCAAGTTAATTTCTTTTACCACTAAACTAGTTATCATTATAAACGATATTTGCCTCATAGTAAAGGATTATTATGTTTATTCGCTCTTTAAACCAAATTCGAAGACTCTAAAGTAAACAAGAGTTCTTGAATCTTCGACGTCACTTTTCACAACCCGAGGAACGCACTTTCTCAATCAGCATTAATTAAACGATTCTTCAGTAATGTAAAAGCGGCAAAAATATAAATCGCACCTGGACTTACAAGGGTATTCGTTGGATTGCAAGATGCGCATCACGAGGTGGGGTCAAGGTCAATGATGATTTGCCCAATCCACCCACAGTGCGACTTTGGTGCACGTGACTCTGTCCTAGTTGTGGAACTAGCTGTTTTCTGCGAGCCTGGTTTTAGTAATTACTATACTGAAAGGATCTTTTAGAATGAAGCTTACGGATTTCTCTTTGCATAGGCGAATTCTTGAGTCTTCGACATTGTATTTTAGTTTTTTAAGCGATTATTATTTTTATAATAAAAGATTAAACGACTTTGCAGAATTTCACATTACAGTAAAATGGTAAAAGTTAGGCTTTTCTGGTCTTTATCGTTTTCCGTTTTATACTTTAAATGTTAACTATAACGATGATTTGATAGAGGATCGTAATTTAAAATAACCTCCTCCTGTTTGAAGTCGATTAAATAGCAATTTGGAGAAAATAAGTATTACTATATTGATGATTAAATTAAATTTATTTAACTTACTCTTAGATCGTTTGTGAAATATGATTGTTATAAAGATTTAAAGTATGAAATATATATTTTAAATTTAAAAATGCATTAACTTTCTAAACAAAAAACTATTCGCCTGTACAACACAGTATAGAAAGAAGTAATTAGGTTGACCACTAAGTAAAGAAATTTAAATAAATACGATCCAATTTATATACAATGAAAGTATTATTGTAATAATTTCATTCATTTGATTGATTTTGAATGATTTGAATTTTCTAGAATGGATTACATTTTAAATGGGAGAAACATTGAAGATGGGTCTTCAAAAATACTGACTGCATATGAAATTCATTACTTTTCGATTTTTATATTATTGTCTTTCGGTTAATTTCAATCAGATAATCGCGCTGGGTTTTCCGAGCTTTTTCAGTGTAAAATGATTATTGAAATTCTTTCTGCAAAACAATATTTCTTTGAAATTAACAAATGATTCTTGCAAATGTGATTAAACATGTTTGAATATTAATTCTTTGCGAAAACAACGTTTTCTAAAGAAAATCAGTTGACTCATTTGTTGTTAAACTTGACATTTGAGAAAGAAGAAAGTTCGAAATACTAAAAATTATATAATTTTTGAAGATTTATACTTCTTTAATAAAATTAGCTGAAATTAAAATTATTCTCTACAAAGAGCTTCAAAACTATATTATGGTACTTTGTGTTACTTAAAATCATACTGTCACAAAATATATAATCAGCTGGGAAATACTGACTTCATCACTCAATTACTGTGAAATGATTCATAAATAAAGCAGTAGGCATTTTCAAGTGTTAAATAACAAGTGACCAATGATCAATCGATAAACTACTCCAAAAACCAAAAAAAAAAAAAAAAAACTGCACAGCAGCAGTTTCGCAAAATTCACCTTAAAAGTCAGATCCGTCACCCGAGCGCATATTTTCTCCTTAAACAGAAATGCAAATGATTCAGCCGGCGAATTTAAAATTCCCGCCGGAAGAGATCGGTCGAAACCCGGAGATAGATAAAATTCCATCATCGTCAAAAAAGCGCGATGATAAAGCGAGCGGCGGCGGCGACGATGAAGTGCCATCCTTGAGGATCCACCGGCGACTCTGCTCTCGCGCGCGAAATAATGAGCGAATATTCACGTGATTCGCCGCCGTAGAAAGGGAAAGAGCCGCGAGAGATCTCTCCTTCGTGAAAGCGAGACAGAGCGCGCCGATCGCGTATGCCTAAAGAGGAAGACAAAGCGAACCGAGGGAGTGAAAGACAGAGACAAGAGAGGGGGGGGGGGGATAGACGGCTGGCGAGAGAAAAGGATGCACTCAGTCATGTGACTCGGTTCGCTCAACCCGCTTGACACAGAGTCACGCGCCTCTGATAGAGCAACCCCGCGCCGAAGTAGAAAAGGACAGCGTCGGTCAGACTGAGAGCGCGGCCGGCGAAGCTGTCCGTTTTAGAGCTGCGTAACGGCCTGTGCACGGACAGTTCTTGTGCGTTGTTGAACTTATTTTTTTTCTTTTTGTTTCATTGAAATTCCGCTTCTGAAATCGTAAATTTCTTTTTAAATTATTTTCTTTGTTTACCCCGGGACGAAGTCGAGTTGAATTCACAAGTACAACTTTTCTCTGTATTTTAATTAAGTTTTATAATTGCCGGTTGTAAAGAGAGCTTTTAAGAAACAAAAATGCATTACCTGAGTTTAATAAGCATGATAAAATTTTTATAAAAGTGAAGAATGGGATGATTTCTATCATAATACAATGAATGAAGAAGCTTTGTTGCTCGGCTATTGGGAATGATTTATTTATAAATTATAGAAGAACGTTATTAATGCCAAATTATCTGTTTTCTAAATACTTTTTCTATAATAAATGAATAGTTAAATAATACTTAAAATTTAAATAAAATTTGCATTTGAAAGGTATCATTTAAAATGTTGGTACGTGAACTTTGTTATTTCTTACGCGGAAGCCGCTTTCGCAAAGAAAGTAGACACCTAAAATATTTGCAGAAAATTAAAAAGAGCTTTTCATTTTTACGAAGTTTTTCTTCGTGTCCAGATATTTATTGGGCAATAACGAATTTTGAATAGCAATAATTCTGCGCAGGCCATACGAAATTCATTATGCATTCTCTTTGCAGAAGTACACGGTATTACGAGAAAAGGTTTTCAATGAACTTGAAGAATTTTTGCTGTTTTGTTTTGGCGTGCACTGCATATTCCACATGTATACCATCGAGGAACTAAAGGATTTAAAAAGAGCTTATATAGTAAACAATAAGAATAAATTAAATTCACAATTGAGATTTAAAGTAATTAGTTTAAAAAATTTGTTTCAAGGTAAACCGTGACCTACAATGATTTTGTTACAATTTTCTCTTGTGCAAACCACTATTTCATGGAGAAATTTTCATAAAAGTTTTAAAGATAACCAATTTTAAGGAAAGACAAATTTTACGCCGGAGCGCAGACCGATTAAAGCGCGAAAATTCGAGAAGTGCATAAAAGTACCGGCTTTCTTCTTTATAAAAGACAGTGTCGGATCAAGCGAACTCGTGATTTTCGCGAAATCTCCATCGATTACATAAGTTCCCGTTTGAGAAACTTCACCGGCGACGACGGCCGGCGACAACAACAACGTAACAATACAGTTATTTACAGAGAGTCCACCTTATAGAACACTCGGCGCGCCGCGGAGCGCCTAGAGCAAGCAAATGGGCACGCGCATGCAGGTGACAGTATAGAGGGGACACATGACAAGCTCCGAGCAAGAAGGAGCAAGTCGCGCAAGTCCCATGCCCGGGAACAGAAAGAGACAGCCGGCGGAGGAGGGGGAGGTGCCTGGCCTGCGGGCAAGAGGCGAAGGTGTGGGGCAGCACTCGCGGTGTAAATACGAATAACGCGGCCGCGTGGAGCGCACAAGCAACCGGTCTTCCTTCCGCGGTTCCCGCGCTCTCCCGAGAGAGTCTCTTCTCCGCACGTATCGTGCCGGTGTGCGCTTTCGCCAGGCCGACGAAGCAGCGGCCTTTCTTTTCTCGCACCTTCGTCGCTTTTTTCGCGAGCGGGAGGGAGAGAGAGAGAGAGAGAGAGAGAGAGAGAGAAGCCGGGCCGAAAAATTTTTCGGCCGCGCGCGAGCGAGCGACTCCGCGCGCGTACACACTCTTTCACTCTCTCTCTTCTCGGCGAGCGCGCGGCGAGAAGAGCTCAGTAGCGCGGCAGCGGCTGGAGCAGTTGAACGGGTCGTTCGTCGCTTGATCGAGTTCGCCGCGATGCACCCCGGGTGCTGAGTGTTTTCTTCCAAGGGACTCGCTTTGCCTTCGATGGTTTTTTAACGATTTTATACACGCGCCCGGCTTCGACAGAGAGAGAAAGAGAGAGAGAGAGAGAGAAAGTGCCTTTTGAAAGTCTGAAAGAGGAGCTGAGCTATTCCGCGAGGATGAAGAAGATTGGAGTACTTCGGTGAGTGGTTTGTTTGCTCTTCTTTTTTTTCTGGTCCCCGGCTCTTTTTAGTGTGCACAATTACGCGAGGCGGTGACGAGTGCGCGAGCTTTTTGTCGCGAGGGCTTACGTTTGCCGGGGAAAAGTGTGACTTTTAAAGGATGTTTATGTGGGATAAATGAAAGTTACCGTATTTTGGCGGCGCATTCGTAACCTCGATTCGGCCGCCTGTTTCGTAAGCTACTTTTGCAAAATGATAAATTTCCATGCATTTATCGAGAGAGAATTTTCCTGCTAATAGCGATGCGAAATTAGAAAGTCAAAATTTAGTGTAATAATTTTTTTTATTTTTCGTTAAGAAACTGTGAAAAATGGCAGGCAGAAATTGTCGAGGTGGGACGCTTTCATGTGAATAATTTTTTATAAACCAGTTTTCTTATAATGATTCCTTTTGAAGAAAAGATTAGATTTATTTTCTTTGCTTTCAGAGTTTAAAGTGTAATTAATTGACAATTTCTCATATAAAGAATAATGCATTGATTTCACTTTCTTTCGACCTGTAATTTCTACAAAAATAATAATAGCATGAGATTTTTAAATGATTTTTAATTGGATAATTGAATCTTAATTCTTTTTAATACGAAAAATATGCTTGGACATAATGTAACAAAAATGTAATTTATTAAGTGAAATCGAATCTTGTTTATTAAATGCGTTCTCGTACGCCGAGGCGCTTACTTTCTTTTTCGTTTATTTATAAGTCAACTTTTTAAATTATTAGAGGTGTAAAATTTTCTTTAAAAATATTTAATTTCAATAAATTTTTAATATTGAAAGTATGAATCATACTCTTGTTTTTCACATTTAAGTCATAATATTGCATGCTCTATTAATTGAAAATAGCAGTGATAGAAGCACGTGAAAATTAAATATACAATTTCTCTTGGGAAGTTTTTACGGATACGCAGCTTCATATTTAATCATTATTATCATACAATGCCTAATAAATAAATTAGCATCTAAGACTTGTAGGCACCAAACACTGAATGAAGGATATTGATTTCCATTAAGTAATCAAAGCCAACGCTCCTTAATTAATTAGCCTTTGAAGAACTAGAAAATTTCTTCATTAAGAGATTTCTTTGTAAGCAATTATTATAGTATGTAAATATGAATGTTGGTAAATTCTGAAAATCTATTCTCCTAATCGAAGGGTTTGATTCATAAAAGTAAATCAATGACGCTTAAAAATATGCGCGAGTAATTATTTAGCAATTTGGTAATAGGAAAGTTTGACTAATTAGACTAAACCACCAGAATATGTGACTACGGACACGTATTTTGCGGGCCATTCATAAGAAAACCAGTTTGGTATTTGCGGATTTTCCCGTATTGATGCAACTGACAGCGCTAAGGATTTTTTCGTCGCAAGGTCGATTTCGCCACTTAATTGTGGTCAGTGCCACTGCCATTCGATTACTTATGTAATTCTTTAAATAGCTGGAATGCGACACTGTTTTACACCTAATTGTCCTAATCAAGCTATTGCAAAAATGTGCAATTTTTATTCTTGAAGTGACACAATCGTTAATTTTAATAGTAAATTTGAATTTTTCTTGGGATACCGTCGTGGGTCCAATCAAAAAAGTAAACAGTAAAGCAGAAAAGGGACGTCTCCTTAAATGAAGGGACTTGCAAAGCACAGAAGATAAATAAACAACCTATCCGTCAGACTTATAATGTTACAAGAATTGGATGCTTAAAATCGATGAAACTAAAAAGAGGGAAAGATGCTGCGTCACGTTATAACGTGACAAAATCTTCCGTTACGAAATCACTTTCTTCGGCTCTAAAGTCAAAGCCGATAAATTCCACTGCACCGTGCTGTAGCAATGGCAGCAGATTAAACGCTATAAGTACGTACGAAAGTGATTGCAAATAAAATATAAAAACGGTAGCTGTTTTACAGCGAGCATTCTTACTTTCAATATTGCTTAATAATGTTTTCATTTAATGTGATCATTTGTATCTAGTTCACTGGTAAAATCAAGTGCATTCGGCGTATACGAAACCTGCTTTGTATATTTATGGTTTTACAGGGAAACGAAAAACTTTTAAGTCTAACTAACATTTTCAATTCTGCGAAAGTAATGATTTTACATTCGTGACGTAGATTATAATGTAAATGATAAACTAAGAGTTTCAGTTCTACGAAAGTAATGATTTTACATCCATGACGTAGATTATAATGTAAATGATAAACTTCAAGCGAATATTAAAAGTAGCTGGTTTAATTTTTGATAAAAAGAACAAATTTCAAGGTAAATACATTTGTACTCTGATATTGACTCGTTCTGATAAGATAAAAAAAAACATTCACTGTGAATAACCAATTTCCTACGCTAAACCAATAATTACTATAAGTGCGCGACTACATTGTGTAAATTTATAAGATAAATAATTCAGATTACGATATTTCATTGATTAAACGTTTAATTAATCAATTAATAATTTTTTTTCACGACTTCCTTTTGTACCTTCTACTAAAAGCTGGCAGAGTAATAATTAGATTCTACTAGGAAAAACTGGGAAATCCAAACAATCGCTTCAAAGTCAGCGTTCGAAACCCAATATAAATTTATAATTAATAATTGCAGTACAAAAGGAGTCTAATAATAACAACGCGTACCTCGCATGAATCACCCAAAGCTGGTCTAACACACATTTTTTATTGAAACAATAATGCGCATTGACTTTCATTCGCGTCTTCCACGAAGTCCTGTCAAAAACACTTTAATGTGTCAATTACACCGGTTTTTACACACCTCTCCCGCGGCCCGAGAGTGAATAAATCAAATCTCAAGCAGGCCACACATATTTTTGTCCCGCTGAAATCTTGAACAGCAGCGCAAACACTCGCCGGATCGCCGACGGAAAAGCGAAACTCATCGAATCGTTAATCCCGCGCATCGCGCGGCATTGCTCAACCAGAAAAAGCGCGCGAGCGCGGTAAAAGTCATCGGCGCACATACGTATATACGTCGCGGCGGCGCCTTTGAAAATCGGAAGAAAACGCCGGTGAAAACGCCGCGGACTTTCCTCGAAACGGACGAAAAGCGCGCGCAACCGCTGCGTGCGCTCGCTAATCCTGGAGCTCTGACCCAGTGACATGAATTTCCGCGAGCCGCGCGAGCCTCCGCCGACGACGGGGAAAAGGATAACGGCCTTGGGGGGGCCCCGCAGCGAGAATGGATGGATGCCTCGACGAGTGCACATGCGCGCGCTCGCGCACCGATCGCGTTGCGCCCGGCTACCGAAGGCTCGGTCTGCACTTTGTACCGTCGCCGTTTCTCGGGGAAAACGAGGCATTATTATTTGCACTTGGGCAATTCAGAAATGGATTTTTGAAAGCTGCCTTTTTTTGCGCAACGAGGCGCAACGGAGGAGTTGGGTAAAGAATTTTAAATCAATATTGGATGCGCGCTTTGGACTTGGATTGGGAAAGGTTCGTTAAGGAGGTTGGTGGGAGGCAAGTCGAAAAAAGTAATTTCTGTAACGGTTTTGAATCAATTTTCTGAACGAGCTGAATGTACTATTGCTTGAAGTTAAGGACTTGATAAACAGTGGCATTATAAATTCAAGATTAAAGGCAAGTAATTAATTATTGAGAAAATTCACATTACTTTGGAATATATGCATTAAAAATTATGTTGCAAGTTTTAACGCAATAATGCATACTTCAGAAGCTCAATAGTATAAATGATAATAATTCCTTAGTTAATTTGTTTATCTAGATAACTTTAATCAATTGTTAAATCTTGATTCAAAAATTAAATTTTATTAAAAAATTAGATTCTTAAATTTTATTATTTGTACTTTTAACAGCTTATTGACTGTTTTGAAAGAAACGTTGATCATACTTAAACATCTCAAGTGATTTCAATGCGCGCACATGCAGTATAATTACGTTTCAATTTTCAGAAAATCTCTGTCTAATAAGACAGTTAGCAGTTAATTAAAACTATAAAGATCAAAAAGATTATTTACTAGAATAATTCAAATTCAAGTTTTTAATTTGCCTATTAGTTTTTAATTTGCAATTCACTTTGTCTTGCATTCGTTTTGAAAAAAAAAAAAAAAAAAAAAAATTATACACAAGCACGGAAACGCGAGAAAGTAAATCTATTTTTCGACATTCACGCGATTTAAGTCATGCATAATAATTGTTCTATTTAGGCCAACCGCTTTTCTGATTAGATGTATCTCGCTGGTTTATTTATGTTCGCGTTAAACTACAAATTAAATTAACATATTTTACAAATTGGGCGCTTATTTACTTTGTAAACTTCTTAATAAGTAAATAAAATAATAAATTACAGGCTTAAATAGAGAATAAACACTATAAACACGAAATTAATAGTTAAGTCGATAACGACGAGAAAAATAATAAAAGGACAAACATAAAAAACGCAGAAAATGAATTAAAATCATTCCGACACTTCGATACCCTCTAATCTGCAATAATTTTCACCTTTTATTTTACGATCATTTAAAGGCGCGCACATAATCTCTAACCCGCGTAAGCCACTATAATTCGCCACAAAAGAACGGAATTTCGTCACCGAAAATTTCGCAGTACACCGCCGCAGAGAGGCCTCGTGACTAGCCGGCGAGCGCTTTTACGGCCCGGTAAGAAAAGTCACGCGGGTTTTGCGGGCATTTGCGTCTCAGTCCAATTCCCCGCGGGTTCAAATCGATTTTTCGAACATGCGAACTCGCAATTAAGCGCTCCAAAATTCAGCAAATATCGCGGCAGGACACAATGGGGCCGGTATAATTTGCCGCTGGTCCGAATAATCGATGTACACGCTGTGTTTACAGCAGGGAGGAGGAAGTAATTGAATAATCGCCTTTGATTTACAGTGCCTTGCGGATCATCGATAATTATCGGAACGAGCGCTCGAAAACGGGCACTAATGAGCTTTCTCCGCTTCGAGTGACTCTCGGAGATCTGCATTTTATTAAAAAAGAACAAAAATAGTAGAAACTTTTTAAAATATTCGTACGAGCAGTTATAAATTCATTTATATTGAATACAGATGAATTAACAGTCAAACCTGTTAAAAATAAATCTAGAATCGGACTATTAACGAGCCTCGGCCTCGGTATTAAAAAATGTGAAACCCCCAGATAAAAAAATTAATGGAACCAGCGGATCTTATTAAAAAAAGGCCTCCTATTCACACATGCAGACGTATATCCGCACAAAAAGACAGAGAAAGTAAGAGCGGAGCGAAGATGAAAAAAGTCGGGCCGAAAACGAAACCGTAAAATTAGCATGAGGACCGGATCGAACAAAGACACGCGCGCTCACAATCAGTCATCCGCAGAGAGAAAAGAGAAAAAGGGATTATAAGCAGCGAGAGCGACAAAGGCGCGCTAAGCGAAAAACGGGATCGAAAAGCGCGGGGAATACGGGAATTGTCGAGATTCCCGAGACGGGAGATGAAAGGAGACGCATGATTTGTTTGTCTCCGCTCGGGAGAAATTTAGGAGCTCGCGAGCGTGTGTGCGTGTGTAAGAGAGAACGATGCGGGTCGCGCGGTGAAATCTCTCGCCGTTGAATAACAGACGGACGATTGTGCGGGACGAGTCTGACGATAAAATCGCTGGATAGTGCGGGAATTTTTTTGGAAAAAATTCATTCGCGGCTGATACAGTTTAGAGGAAAATTGTTCATTTTTTCTGAGAAAGCAGTGTTAGTTGGTATATTATGATATCGTGGAGAGCTTTCGAGAAGAATGTTCGTTTGAATTTTGCAAAAATCAAGTAGTTTTTCGAATTTTCTGTTCTATATTTTAACTTGAATTATATTAGTGAATTTTTTAATGATGTATGGGACCAATTTTAATTCATAAATAATTTTTGAAGAAGAAATAAAAGCTGCTTATTGTTAGACAACTCTTATTTACGGTTGTTAAAATACATTTCAGTAAACAGTGAATTAACAGTCGCTTTATAAATGATCTTCAATAAAAAAATAAAGAGTGTTAGATATGAGCAATTTTTCATATCAATTACTATCTACATTTGCATTATCTGCAACCACATTCTTGCAGTTAGAGAAAAAATTACAGTGATTCGTTACGGCCGATAGTTTAGTCGGCACATTGGAATTGAAGGAATTTCTTTGTCATATCGTATAAGAATTTTCGACTTTCAGCAAAAAGGAAGAATTGTTTACTTTAAATATTCTAAATAAATAAAATATTATAATAATAAATTGAAGTAACCTACACATAATCTCGTAAAATAACGAAAAAATTAATGAAAGTTGCTTCAGTTTGTAATTTTAAAATTTATGTGATTTAAGTATTACTAGTAAGAAATGGAGATGAAAACTTTAAAAGCATAATTCTTCTTCAGCTTAATGTCTGGTGACTTTTTAAGGATAAAAGCCTGACAACGGATATGCAATTTCACAATTTTCTTACTCATTGCTACCACCGACATATAACCTCCTTATCGTAGGTCATGGACAAGCGACAGTCCGGACATTGACAGGAAATTTTCTTTTTTTAACTCTTACTGTCTTTTGTGCGCATCATTTTCATCACGATTTCTTTTGTTCATATTTTTATGTTTTTTAGCTTTTTTGCGCGTAAACGTGTCAACGTTTGCTCAGTGCGATAATTAGTTTTTTACTGTTACATCATTATTGTTTATTGCATATTTAAAAATAACATAATAATCACTCTTTTGTCGGTAACAATCTTTTAAAGAAATGCATACATGTGCTAAAAAACAATTATCATAAATTAGGTGAAATTATAAACTCTTGAAGTATGTAAATTAGTCAAAAAATTCTTTATTCTCAACGTAATTGTTGAACATTTTTTTGTAATTTCTTGTTTATTTTACAAAGCATCTATATTTTTTAGAAAGTTTAAAAAAGTAATTATTTTATTCGGAACAAATATTTGAGGATAATTTTCTACTAAATTAATGTATTAAAAAAATTCTGAGTGAATTATTTCTGTCCTGAATTTACGCAGAACATTTGTAGCCATTATACTTAATTTAAATTAAATACGTTAGACTAAAATTAAAAAATTAAAAATGAAGTTGAGTTAATGTTTGTTTTCCGTTCCGAGCCGTTTTTATCGACGCTTTGAATTTCCTTAGCCGCTGCATGCGAGTTCACGGTGCGTTTAACTCTGCCTTTGCACGCTTCATTGAGCGGCGCAATTCCACGCGTCTGTCCGGCAGAAAAAAAACGGACTTCTTACGGAAAGTTAAGGCAAACGTCCTACTTGCGGACACGCTGACAGTTTCGTCACTAGGAGATTTTTAATCCAAAATGCTGCTCGAAGAAAGTTCTCCTGTATTATGCGCCGATTTCTCACTTGATTCTGTAGCTAATCTGAAGTTTGATTAAGGAAATTGCATAAAGCATCAAGTCTTTGTAAGTCTCATTCGACTGGAAGAAGTGGAAAAATTGAATAAAAACTTGTAGAAAGTAAATTAAACTTACAATATTAGAAAATATTGATATATTTACTTTTCTTAAATTTCTAAAAAATAAATTATTTTAGAATAGAATCTACTTTGCTTCCGCGCATGAAAATTAGACGAAGAATGCATTTAATAAGTTTTTAAAAGCAAATTTTAAGAGAATACTTTATGGATCGCCAAGAAATTCTTACGATTTGTAATAGTTTAACAACAATAAAAAAAGGAAAAAATTTCATTTTGAAATTTTTAAATTCTCAATAAACAGGCGATATTTTTATAGATTTATGACGTAAAGTTGTTTGGAGTTGTACGCCATAACATCTTGTGGATTTCTGTTCAGTGTTCGGTGCTAAAGGATGTACGTAAATCACGGTGCTCTGAATAAACTTTCCCTTATATTTTTTTTCTAGGTTCATTTTATAGCTTGTAGGCCTTAGTCGGCTTGTAGTAAAATGGTCAACTCACACAAAATTACATAAAATATTTTGCAATGACTACGTAACTACAGCATGAAGATGGAGCAAGCAAATAAAAAATACCAAAACAAATAATAGTTTCTCACTGTTCTTTTGAGTCTTGTACATTCTTCTGGTCGATGCAGTGTAGCGATCAAAATTATTTATCGATTGTTTGAGCTTCCCATTCCCAGCGGGTTGAGTTTTAGCTTTCGAAATTTACAGTCCTGACAAGGAGTTTATGTAGTCCTGCTACAATGTTTCAATTAAAAATCATTCGAAACAATATCATTTAATTTAGTCATCATAAAAATTCAATTATTTTCAATAGTGTTATTAACAGCTTTACCAACGTTAATTTTAGATGGAACAGTGACAGTTCAATTTAAAAATTGCGGTAAGGTGTTACTATCTGCCCGTAAAACGTACTATCTAACCTCATTCCAAAAGTCACGAAAACCATTAAATTACTATCTGCCCCTAAAACATATTATGTACCTAATACCATAAAAAATTACATAAAGCTGTTAGTGCAACATTTACATACAAAAATCTCGACTAACAAGGGGAGTATCAATCTCCCGGATCATGGATCTTAATAAAATTTCAGTTGGTCATTCCTTAGCCAACAAAAGAAGACACGTGTCTCAGCGTTTTGGTATTTACAAAAATTAAAATATCTCTAAAAATTGTACTCTCCCAAGCAAACATTTAAAAGAAAGTGCGCAGTAAGGACTTTAATTTGAGAGTAGTTAGATTAAAAAGTATTCAAAGTTATACTACTTTAAATAATGTCTTTAAAGTCTCCACAAAAATCAACTGGAACTATCGCTTTAAAAATATACATTAGTTTTTAGTATTACTTTAATTATACACAATAAATTTTAGAATAAATACATATTTTTTAATCTAACTGCTCTCAAATTGAAGGTCTTGCTTCATACTTTCTTTTAAATTTTTGTTTGATAGACTACAATTTTTAATTACGGTGATATTTTAATTTTTATAAACACCAATTTCCCCTAGAATTTTTTAAAAATTCATAACTTTGTTACTAAGGCCCATTTGAATAAATGCTGAGACACACGTGTCTTCTTTTTTTTTTGGCTAAGGAGTGACCTGCAATTTTACCAAGATCCATGATCCGATGGGTAGGATATATACTCCCATTGCAAGTTTAAAAATAAAATTCCTCGAAAAATCTTACAGTGCAGCCAAATTATAAATAACCCTTACCTAACTATATCATTTAATTTAGTCATAAAAATTCAATTATTTTCAACGGCGTTACTAACAGCTTTACTGAAGCTAATTTTAGACGGAAAAATGACAGTTCAATTTAAAAATTGCGATAAAGTGGTATTACTATCTGTCCGTAAAACATATTATGTACCTAACACCATTCAAAAACGGTGTATAAAAAATACACGAAGCCTACTTTGCATTGCTAATGCAACATTCACATATAAAAATCGTCGGCCAAGTTTAAAAATAAAATTCCTCGAAAAATCTCACAGTGCAGCCGGACTATAAATAACCCTTATCTAACTATTTCAAAACTGATAAAGCAAAAAAACAAAGTAAAACCAATGAATTGTATCACGGCGGCCTTCCATAAATCGTGACTAAAAACTCGGAGAAAAGGTGTCAGTCCATTATGCATTTCCACCAGTCCAGTGGCGGTGCAACGGCACTTTATAGGTGTCGAGAGAGGCGCGATAAAAACAGGAGGCGAAGGATGCCGCTTCGCTTTTTATCTAGCGCGAAGATCGAATTTATTGAAATTTATCGTTCGGCCTGGCCTGATGGATTACGCCGAGATTAAAAGCGGCCACCTGTCAGCGCGCTCTCATCCTGTTGTTATACAGCACCCACGGATAGACGACGCGCGTACAAGAGTGCCATCGAGAGAGGCGCTTAAGTAATCGGAAAGGAACGGCGAGAGAGGATGGAACGAGGAGACGCCGAGTCAAGGAGAACTGCTTGGAGGCTAAGATGTGTGCATGCTAAAAGGCACCCGCTTAGGATTGCTGCATGAAAGCGCGAGGCGACGCGAAATCGAGCGTCGTTTTCGATTTAGCGGTTATTCCTGGCTTTCTTCCGCTTGACAAATGTTTTTTGAAAGTTCTGCTTTTTATTGGTTCCCTTTTTAAACTGGCAATGAGGTCATTTTCTTTAAATGCAGTAAATTTAACGACTCTTTCAAGCTTGGATTCCGATTAAAAGTTTTCGTTGGAGAGCAGGCCAGAAATAAAAAAATTGAGATGATTACCTTTGATTGCGTAGTATTTCTAGACTTACATAGAGAAAATAAAAGAAAAACTCACTTTTTGAAAGAAACATCTTTGTAAAACAATTTTACGGTGCTGGCACACATGTCTGAAAAATGGTTCACAAACCATGAATGAAATGGATGATACGTCCGATTTCAAAATCAAGTTTCTCATTCTTTGCGAAACATCATTTCTCTTTTTGTACGCGCTACAGTTCGCTTCCTCAAATTTTATTTTGACTTAATAAAAGCATGAAGTTTCTACAGCACGTGACTACTTTCAGTTAATGCAATCCTAAATAAATTGTACGTTCAATTATCTTCAATATTAAATACATTTTACGTTTAATTTTACGTAATTTTACGTGATTTATTAATATAATATTTTTCTTATACACACACATATACATATATACACATGTATATGATGCACAGTAATTTAAAATGCAAAACTAAGTGTAGTTGTTAATTTTAAAATTTAGCATCTCAAGCCGCAACACTTGATTAGAATTCTTAAGCTAAAACAATAATAAAAAATGTCTCAATCGTCGCACCAGCATTAATAAGCGAACAATGACTTTCCTTTTCTATTTTCGTCACTGTGAAAAAAAAATTTCTTCGCTGTTGGGTCAAGGT
Source organism: Ormyrus pomaceus (assembly GCA_900474385.1). NCBI lineage: Eukaryota > Metazoa > Arthropoda > Insecta > Hymenoptera > Ormyridae > Ormyrus > Ormyrus pomaceus. Next base: position 39,133 of record UCOM01000721.1, on the reverse strand, counting down.
TGTGAAATTTAGGTTCGAAATTGTGATTACGATTCACCTACTATCCTCACTTCTCGGAGGTTCATCAATTTCGACGACCTTAAAAAAGAAATTGAAATCTGACCTTCTTTTACGCGTCTAGAATCGTGGGGGAATTGAAACATTAGAAATCGAGCAAAAAAGTAGCCCAAAAAATGAAAACATTAATTTACATTGAATATACAGGTGTATAAAAAATATATATATTTGGGGATCCATCACATTAATTAAAGTGAAAAGGTTTTTTTTACTAAAAATGCCAGCTATATTTTAGCCTGTATAATCGACGTCTCGATGCTATTATAAAAAGTGGAGTATTTTAAGTGCACACATAACACATTTTAATCGAAAAGTGCGCTCTCCATTTTCTTTGCTTTAGCACGCGGCCGAAGGAAAATAAAAGATCTCACGCGATCCTTCTCTTTTTTTGGGGTCACTTCTGTTGTAACGGATCGAAACAATAACGAAATGCAAAGCAAATCCTACGTAAGAAAAGTGGCGCATGACAACATCGGCCAATTTCCAATGCAGCGCGATCTAAAAGCCGCTCCTCCATCCGTCCGTTATTCGTTCGTTGCAAAACTACCTCAAATAAAGTTCGTTCCCCGCAGGTTTTTGGGTCATTACCAGCGGCTCAACAATGAGCAATAAAAATGTAAACCGGCACGCGAAATTCATCTCGGCTGGGCAAAAACGCCAACTCTTCCTTCAATTTCCAATCTCGTAGAACAATTACTTCGGGTGTGTGTATGTGTGTGTGTCTGAACGAAAGAGAAAGAGAGAGAGATGAGTAGGAAAGAGAAAAAAGTCATCCCGGAACTGACCGGTGCCTCGGGGCGCGACGTGAGGCGGTGGCTCGAACTCTTCCCTGCTTCTTTTTTTCTTTCTCCCTTTCGCGCTGCTTTCAATTTCGATTAATTTTTCGAGATTTACGAGCAAAGTTTTGAAATGTGTCGTAAAAATTGGTCGATCGTAAAAGGCTGAAAAGAGAATGGCATTTTTTAATAAAAAAAATAAGGTTTTAACATTTTGGAATCTCGTTTATGAATATATCATATTAATTAATTTAATTTAATTAGCTGGATGTGGATTAGTGTACAAGACTCGTTGAAATTCTTTCGATCTTTATGCCCACGTTTATGTACAAAGTCACACAATTTTAAATGTGGGTCGATTAAAACACGTACATAGATTTTTTGAGCAATAATAAAATCAGCGTCGCTATAATACTTGATTGAAATAACGAAATTATACATAATTAAATTGGCCTAACTACTTAAAAAGCTTATAATTAAGATAAAAGGTAAAAAAAGTTGAATTTTTTTCTGATACATTCTTAGGTTCAAACCCATTTTTTCTTCCTCCAATCAATTCAAGGCCTAAATCTCAAAATAAAATAAGCAAAGCAAGGAAGTAATTACATTCGACAAAAAAGACCGAAGCTCGACGTCGCCGGCAAGCTCCGAAACCGTTGCTCCCAGCTTGGTCCCATCCGACATCTCCATCGACACTCGGCTCGCTCTCGTCGAGACCTTCTTCAATTCCACACGCACCAGTTACGCACCGGAGTATATCGTCATCGGCGAGTAGCAAGGACCTTCGAATCTCAATTATTCCGAGAAAAAGGCCGCTGCTCCTCGAGAGGAGAGAAAATGACGCGGGCGAGGAGAGGATGACGTCTCCGCCGGGGGGATTGGCCAATCCCCCCGGCGCTGCAATAGAACGGCGCCGGCGGATGGCCAATTCCACTTTCACCCGATCGAGAGCCGCGAGGCACTTCCTCAACGAGAGCGAGAACGCGTGCGAGGCCGTTTCCCGCGCCGCGAGCTCTTTCGCCGTCTCTCTCTCGCTCTCGACGTGCTGACGTGCGCCCGAGAATGTGTTTTTTCGGCTTACTTATGCGTGACACGGATTGCTCCCTGATTGAGTGACACTTTTCTCGAGGAGATTTTGTTCGTTGTAATTTGCGCGAAACTAGATTATTAATTTGCGCCTTGGAAATTATGAAAATTTTCAAGTAACGAGCAGTCGTTTCTCATTGAAAATTGGCACTTTTTGCGCAAAAAGGTTTTGAAACACAATTCTCTTCGAGCACATCGCACGAAGAAAAGACACGTGTCTTGCATCGAATATTTTCTCGAGATTTCTTGGCTAAATCAGATATTATTGTGCATTATACACAATATTTAAAAACACATCAATTCAAAAATATGAAGCATTAATTTATCTAATGACTCGCTGTCATAGAAAACTTTTATTCTTAAATAGGCTTATGCAATGTTTTCGCACATGCTTGAAGCACTATTAGAAAATAGTTACAAACTTTTTCCAATTTATTTGTTTTCATAATTTATTAAACCTATTAAGCATTTTATTGATTATTTTATGATATCGGCGTCTATTTTTACGTTTTTTAAAGAAAAAAATTTTATATTGTCATATAAATAATCCGTATAAATTATGGTCCAAATAGAAAATTTCCGCTTATCAATATTAAAATATTTCTCTATAGAGCATGCATGCAATTAACTTTACGACCTAAAAAATCGATATCGAAAACAGATTAATTCAATAATGATTAATCGCCGCTTTTTCGTGCATCGTAATAACTTTCTTCAATTAAAAATTTACAAAAATAATTTTCCTTCCTTCATTTTCCGAGCCAATGAATTAACGTCACACAAAGCAAAATTGATTGAATACGCGCAATCCAGAAGTAGAACGATATAATTCTCCCGAATGAAAATAAGAACCCGACAGCCACACGGCGGCTGAAGCCTAAAATCACCGACGAAGCGCGTCGCGGCAGCCGAGGAGCTAACACTCATCGAGGAAACTGGCTTGCGTTCATTCATGAAAGCGCTCGCGGCGCTCTCTTTTCCCTCGTTTTCTTCCTTTTGGTCGCGTCCGCGCGCGCGCCTTCTTTGGAGATAATGCGCACTTGACACCGTCTGATTTTATCGCGCGTCCACCGGGAGAGAAGCACCATACTTTGTTGGCCTTTCCAGGTTATTAGGCATCGCGTCGAGCGTTTGTGTATACCTGGCGGGTCGAATGAATTGCTGATTGTGCTTTTCGTCCGGAGTTTTTTTTTCTCGTCGGAAGAGTAAACAACGAATTAATCATTGGCTAAGTACATTCGGCGATTGACAAGTTTGATAGTTTAAGGCGTATAAGTGAAATTGATTGTTATTCTTATAATGTTTCGTATCGATATAATAAATTTGTATTATTCGAAAAATTAACGTTTAACTTTTGAAAAACATGAATTCAAGCTCTTTGATATCAGTTTTATAGCTAATATTAAAGCTTTCAGAAGTAGTTTGTGTTGTAAATTTTGCTATATAATATTTATAGTGCGGCATAGTTCAAATTTTAAAGCTTTTTGAAAGGAGTGGCTGACACTTTGCAAAATAATTAAGTAATTAATTTGAATGCGACTAAGAAACTTTATGCAACATTACATCATAGAAATATTGTGTTTTTAAACAAAAACATTCTAAAGTTACTCTAATGTATATCTAAAAGTAAAAACAGAAATAAAATTATTTTTTTAAGCAATGAATCCCAATCATTTAATTATATACTGACTAAAATTTTGTGAGTGTGAAATTTAAGGTATGATAAAACGTTAGCATTAAACTTAAAGTTTTTTTTATTGGTAATTTATTTAGAAATGTGCAGCGCGTAAACCATTGTTATCGCTCATAACATTAATTGTACAGGTATTGTTTTCAGTTTTTATAACCGCGATATTTCTCAGTTACAATCCTAATTACCGACGTTATGTCAATAGTAGAAGTGCTGTATGTAAATACGAATGGTAAAAAGGTATTTTTTCCTACGGGGAGGAAACGGACGGAAACATAGAATTGATTGCGCTCTTTATTGCAAACGCGTTACTGCGTTATTAAGCAACGCTCAATGTACGTGCTCTTTATTTCTCTGTAACTTTTTACCAACGTAATATTGCTATCATTATGTCGTTGTTGTATGATTGCGAGATGTATTGACCATCTGTTAACGAAATAGTTTTGCAAAATTTTTAGTTTTAAACATTTTCATTGAAAAGTTTAACTGTTAAGTTTACTGAAATTGTTCTTTTCTTGTTGACTAAATATTAAGATAATACAAGTAAGATAACTTTAAATTATCTTGATCTACGTTTGCAACTGGTAATAAATAAAAAGAAAACAATGACCAATTTTTCAAGTCTACGTTTCATTTAAAATAGGTTACTGCGGTCTAAGAATATATTATTAAAAATATATAGAGCATGATATATAAGCTAATGCATAATGCATTCGAGATAGAAGTATTAAGATCTTATTAATCATTAATCCGATTCGATCTTCGATTTGCCACTTAATGCTTCAAAATGAACTCTATAGAAATAATCTATTCTTATATGTTACACTTAAATGAAAACTTTCACCTTTATCGAGTTCACCGGCAATAGTAGCTTACAACATTCCCTCATTCTAGCCGCAAAAAGTGTTTCAAATTTAGACTCCCATCTTTGTTTCCTTCTTATCTAAACTATTTTTCGGCAACGTTGAAAAACTCTTTAAACTTTGCGATAAAATCTTTCATTCCGGAATCACGATTACTTCGAATTGAAAGATTCGACCGGATACGATACATTGTACCAAACTCTCCACTATCGAATGTTATTCTTCTAAAAGTTCCAGATTAGTTTCTTTACGTTTGGCGAGAAGTTCGCTTTTCTCACTGACAGCAAAGCGTCTCTTTATTGCGGAAAGAAGTTCTCGGTTTCATTGACCTTCGGTAGCTACAGCAAACATTGAAAATCAGCGACCTTTCTACACCCACCTTTCTCTTTCAGCGATAAAACGACCGAGTCTTTGCTGATGGAAAAACCGACTCCGAGCTTCTTTTTCTCTCTCCGTCGTTCGGGAAAACGTCTTGTCTTCGAGTCGAAGTTCGACTTTTCTCCTCGCATTCACGTGATTACCAAGCGGTTTCTTGCTTTCTGCCACTTATGAGGATGCTTTTTTGCAATCATACTTTATGCACGCAAGCAGTACGTTGGGTTATCGATTGTAGAAAGTGAGTGTTAATCGTTTAGTACCGAGCTAATTGTTCAGGTTGATGCTAAAAGATTTTTCATTCATAAATCCGTCGAGTATCTATTAAGCGTGAGAAAATTGGTTCTACTGTTATAAAAAGTTGCTTTGCCGTTTTTCGTCCAGAAGATAAGTCGTTTTAAATAAGTCAGGATTCTATTAAGTACAGCGTGTGACGTGTCATTATTCGCCATCGAATAAGAAAGTTTTCCAATAAGCATATAATTATAACAAAACGATTGAGTGTAGTATAATAACTCAATTCGATATAAATTAATAATTAAATGAAATTATCTTTAATCTGTTTACTTAATTATGATTACGATTTATTCGTAAAACTGTAATAAATGTAATTGGTCAAATTGGTCATTGCTTGGCATTGTACACTGCAGCAAATAAAGGTGGAAAAGTCGCTGTGCGATCATTAAAAAATTATTTTATACTTAATAAGGAGGGTCAGTAAACTTGTTACTTTCACCTTCGTTTATAAGTACAGTATATTATAATTGGAGTATAAAAGTAAATTTTCTGTGTCATTATCATTCTTAAACCATTCGTTAAGTGTCACTATTTTAATGGATTGTAAACTTAATTTTGTTGCGTTGCAATTTAGCTTAATTTTTTGGCTCTAGTTCAAATAGGATATAAATTGTTCAAGCGGACATATAAGCGAACATTTTTAAATTTCAGACTACTTAATTATTTGGTCCGAGTATCAATTTTTATAGTTCGCTTTTACTAATATTTAAGTTATTTATTAAAAAAAACACAATAAATGTTAAATGAAAACTTTCAATTTTGGAAATCAAAAATTCAAAAGAGAAGCCGGTGTTTTTCGAAGAAACGAAAAGTAACGGGTATTTATCATAAGAAGTTTTCTCTTTCACTTTTAAATAGCGCTTAAATACATAGCGGAATAATCTTAAGGCGCGCACCGAATGATTTTACGCCCCATTATTAAACATCAGCTTTCCATATTTCGGCAAAGCCCCGTATCGAGCAATTTAAATATCCCGTCGATTAGTTGCCCGTGCACATGGTAACGAGCTCCAATTTCTCGCCGCCGAAATTCTACGAATTCGGCCGCGAGCCAGGCATTATTCAAATTCCCTTTCAATACATAAGCCTCCGAGAAATTCGGTCGCCGCCGGCTAAAAATCGTCCGAAAATAGAAAACCCACAGCAAATAAAGAGCCGCGGTGACGGTGAGGCACTGATTCGTTCCTCCACCTGCGAGAGAGAGAGAGAGAGAGGCGAAATCGAATTCCTGCGCCGGAGAGAGAGAGAGAAAAAGAAATGAGTTAGACGCCGCGCACACGTGCGCCCGCGCGCCAAGATTCACGTATATAAAAGGAAGATTTCTCTCGCGGTTCCGCTGACCCACTGACACTGAATTATCGGCTCCGGCCGCGAGAGCGCCAGTTCGCATCCGCGAAACTTTTTCAAGAGCCGTCCTTTTTTTTCGCGCCGACCGGGAGAGTATATGTTTGCCGAGATGTATTTGAGGTAGAACGAATGGATAATTGCAGACGATCAGGTGGGCATCTGTCGATTGTTTTCTCCGCCGTCACGCGCTACTCCTTAGCTTTGATGAGTGAAACGGGTTTCTTTTGGAGCAACATTTGAAAATTTAGCTGAAGAAGAATTGATGGGTAAAAAGTTATAGATTGATCATGTACGATAATTCAAAGAAAATTCCAATAATTGATGTACATATAAATGTCTTATCCAATATTATACAAACTTTCTCCCAAAAATTTTTCGTGTCCGACTATAATTATTACGGAATTTTAAATGTTCTCCGAGAAAAATGAGTCAAAATCTACATAGCTTTTCTGAATCTAAATACGAACGCAAACACTCTCTTAAAAAGTAACTATATTTAAATTTTAAAGAATCTCATGCATTTTCATGACGCTATCACTCCTAGCCGTCGTGCAGCTTTTTCACAAATGACAGATATAGGAAATAATTAGGGAACTTAGCCTCGGTATACCGGCAAGCGGTTATGTTAATTCAAGTAAGAATCACGTCGAATCCCATCAGTAAACGAGCACGTGCAGCCAGCGTAAGAAATTACTTTCCCTAAACGGGCTAACAAGAGAAGCGGCGCACTATAATTGCAGCCCGCCAAGTAGGACGATTTTATAACGTCAATTTTTACGCTTCCTCGAAAGCCGGGCAAAATCACACGCTCGTAAAATCCGCGCGATTTTTCCCGTCTATAAAAGAAAAAAAAATAATAAAATAAACTGCACGCGCGGCCATTGTAAAGAAAAACGGCGGGGCCAGCGACTCATCGCAAAATAAACACAAAGGAGAGAGAGAGAGAGAGAGAAAAAAAATCATAAATCGCCACAAAGGAATGTTCGCGCGAGACGAGCGGAGAGCGCGAAAAGAATGACCGTAAAGAGAGTCGGACGAGGTTTCTTCCTCGTTCTGCGGTCGTGATGCTCGAACGGCGCACTTTCGCGCGGAGCGATTATCCGCGAGCGGACCCTGCCCCGCGAGCGCGTCGCCGCGCGGCGATAACCATCGCGATTATATATACGTTCCCGCGCGCGACAAGTTTCGTTCGCCCGACGCTGATGGATGCGCTTTTCCAGAATTTTCTCCGCCGCGTTTTTTTTCTCTTCTCGCTCCGCGACTTGCGTTTCATTTACTTTTTCACACGGACGGCCTTGAGGCGAACCGTTAGACTGATGCTCTCTCGCTGCGTTTACGCGCGGCTCCACGCCAGGGGGTTTTCAGTTTAATTGCTCGGCGGTCGCTGCGAAATCGCCCGAGGATTGTATAACCGTTGGGTTTTAAAGTGTCGCTTAATTCTAGGCTGTTCGTTGCAATTAGTGGATTTTGAATAAATGGACCGACAAAAAATTCAATAAAATTGAATTACCATTTTTTTTTGCATGCAGCTAATAAATTGACGAAAACCTTGGAGACTAAATATTTCTCGCTAATCACGAAACCCATAATTTCTGAAATTTTAATTTTAGGCGAAAGTTGAAAGAAGAAATTTTTTATTTTAAATCTTTAAACATATATTTTATCTTAATATTTATGAATCGAATATTTATTTCAAACAGTTTTTGTAAGTAACAACTTTCATCATTCTTCCAAATGTGGGTAAGAGTTAGTTAGGTCTTATGGGTTAGATGCCTATAATTTAATACAATTTTACGCTTTAAAGGAGAAAATATTGTAGAAGTAAATTTTTTGATCTTCTAAATGTAGGAACACATTTTATGTCTTAAAATATCTTCCCCATAGTAAAACATGCGAAAGTTTGTATTTATACTGCCTATAAATACTCCACCTAAAGTGCTATCTTGCACAGGCGAAAGAACCAGCAGTACACCAGAACCAAATCGAAACTTATATTTACCAAAGCAAATGAAAATCATTTTCAATTTTTTAATAAAAATTGAAAGAAAAAAAAATCTTCGAATCCCAAAAAATACTTGGAATTCCTGAGCAGCGAAAAAAATTCCAAATTGGTCTCTCAATTTCGCACACTCGCCTGCATAAAGGCGTTCGCGGCCTCAAATCCGCTGCCAAAAAATCACCTGTTCGTGGCATCTCCGAGAATTGATTTTGCAGGAGCGAATTTCGCTCGAAAGTCACGGCCACGATAAAAGGAAGCCATCATCATCATCATCATCATCAACCTTGCCTCGAATAACGGACGCCTCGCGGAAACGTAGAAACTATGCACGAAAAGGAGAGTAGCGCACTCTAAAAAAGGAAGGAGGCGGCGGCGGCAGCGAGAGAAATGCGCCTCGGGCCCCGGCGGACCCTGGACTTGGCACTGCTGCCTCGGCGAGCGGAGCAGCCCCGAGGCTCTAGACTTTTGCATTACCAGTTCGAGAGAGAGAGAGAGAGAGAGAGAGAGAGAGAGAGAGATATAACGACTTTTATCCCTTTGCGCGAAAGCCGCGAGGTCGCGCGCGCGCATCTGGATTAGCCGGCCGGATTTCGCTTTCTTTCGCTCGATCGGGCCGGCTTTTTCCCCGCCGGGAATGTAGATTGAATTTTGCCGGCGAAGACCTGTTGCCGGATCGTCGGGTGCGAGGAAAGCGTTGCGCGTGATGGAAATGCCAAATTTAGTCCAAGCAGGATGATTTCATCGGCGCGTTGATTGGCGCGAGTTTAATTAATTGCTCGGTACTTTCGAAAACTCGACTGCGGATGATTAGCTTGGGAAGGATTCGATATGGGTGCTAATAAGCTTTGTTTTTTCAATATTCATATCGACTGTCTTGATGAGACTATTTAAAATTTTAATGATTCTTACATTGTATTGATCAATACAATGTTAAAATAGTCGATTTATTTTCAAAGAATTTAATTTTAGTTTCACAATGTTTGAACACATGATGAATAATTAAAAATGTATTATTGGCAATATAAGTGTAATTTAAATAAGTCAGATAAAAGATTATTACTTACTTGTTTTACAATACTAATATCTCATTTAATAAAAAAAATTTTTAATTACAATTATATTATTGCCTGAATTTTAATTTTCGAATTATTTCTCAATATAAACAGAAATATATAAGAAAGTAGTAATTAATTCGATATGTTATTTTTTTGTTACAGAACCAGCTTGGCACTGCTGTCCCTGGTTTTTACGGCATCAGCACTTTCCCCAGTGAATCGCCAATTTGACATTTCTGGTAAGTTCTTGAAAACTCTGTAATTTGTTTTATCTATGTATTGCATCAATTCAACTGGGAGAACAGCAATTGATATAAATTAAGATTAATTAAACAACCAGGGAATTTTTCTTATAAATTTTTAATATTGTTCACTAATAAATGTTTTCTAACGAGTAATTTATTTATATATTTATTTTTGTTATTTCTCAATTTTATAGATTACGTTTATGGAGTAGACTATGACTTACAAGCTAGAGCAAGAGCAGCAGTCGAGGCTGAAAGATTTACGATTCAAACATTAAGCCGGTAAGAATGTTCAGTTAATTAGTTATTGTTTTAGTTGTTAATATAGAATTTGTTTTATTTGGTCTTCTATTTCGAATAAGTGAAACTTAAGTAAAACGAGAAGCGTCGATACAAACACTGTTATAAAAAGTCTGATTATTGTATCTTTTTTAAAAATACATTTTTAAATAAAAAAAAAAAATAATTTTCAATTTTTCACATCTCGTAGATAAAAAATTGATAAAGTGCTTAATAGAGTAAAAAGTTTTGTCATCAAAGAAAATGATTGATAGTTCATTGAGCGTCTAAGTGTCTTTCGTCAAGTTTTAATGGGTATGATTCGATTTAATAGACCATTGTTTTTTCACATTCACATTTTTTTAGTTTGGCAATCATTTGAAAATCAAAAATAAACTAAACTCACGGTGCTAAAATCGAAACGTACTTTTAAATCGTTAGAAAGTGCATAGAGCAATTTTTAATGTGTATTTCCTTTATTAGCCATAACAGCATCAGAAGCAGTCTCAAAAAGTCACTTTCACTTCTGACAATTTCAATTTCAATTGTACCGGTCCTCTAAACGAAAAAAACAAAAAAAAACTCACCCAGTTCTATAACAAACCATATAATTTCTATCGGAGCGGCGTCACATGATGCCTTCGTGCAGCTTGTGCAACCAAAAAGGAAGAAGCGAAAACCCCAAGAACAAAAGGTCGAAAAAGATAAGAGAACTTTTACTCTATTAAGTTTCTACGAGCATCGACGTAACTAGTCCGATGTAACGAAATACAAAAAGTCACACAGTCATTAAAATCGTCATTATCATCAGTCTCGTTAGCTAAAGACTGCGCATAAGTTCTAAAGATCCTGAGAGGAAAGTCGTGGAAAAGAAAGGCTTCGTTTACACCTACCACGGTATTGTGCTTGCTTTGATTACGAATGCTTTTGATATCATCAAAATGAAGAGTAATATTCTTTTTATCTCATTTTTTAGTAGTATTTACTTCTGTGTAAAAGCATTGTGAATATAGTATAGTTTCACAATTTAAGATTAACTTGTACTTTCATAATGATCTTTAAAGTATTTTTCTCTTTATTATGGTTTTTTAAAATTTTTTATTCAGTGTAGGCAGACGAAGAGAAATGCTTCAGTAAAAATTACTATACTGTTCGGTAAAGCAAGCACAGATCGCCAAAAACCCAAAACATTTCTATACTTTTAATAAAATCTACAAAACTTTTAGTAAACTTTACAAAATTTTTAGTAAACTTAACTAAAAGTTTTGTAGATTTTACTAAAAGTATAGTAATTTTTTGGGTTTTTGGTGGTCTGTGCTTGCTTTACCGAACAGTATAGTAATTTTTTCTAAAACATTTCTCTCCGTGCATAAGTATAAAAACTACACTATTTATTTTCTTCAATAACTCCATTACTTAATAATTTGCGGTTACTGTCATTGGGTTCAATAATTCTTTTTTGACAAGGTTTTTCCTTTAAGTCTCGGGGCTTTTATTTTTAGTTTTGACTAACCTTTCTTGGATCCCCAGTAATTACATGCATTGTTATATAAGATTTATAATAAAACGGTATCCTACACCGTTGAGTGTGTATTCCAAAAAGATCGCTTTAAATTCTCAGAAAGTCGAACGCATAAATTGCCGATTCAAACGCACTACGAACCCATAAAAAAAAATCTCAAAGCCGCATGGCTCGCACGTCAAAGCGGGTTCATCGCTCGCTCGGCGCAGCTGTACATACGTCATTACGCAATCTTCGGCTGCATTATCCGTCGCGGCGCGGTCTCTTTTCCCCGGCGACGAAACGGAAGCGCGCAGGACCAAAGGAATCCAGCGGCGCTCGACGTGTCCCGCAAGCGGAGAAAGAGACGGGGCGCGGGCCGCTGCGGCGGCGGCGGCGGCGGCCATGAAAGTAAAAGTCGCAGCCGGAGATAGCGGCGAGTTTCGCGTTCGCGCCCAGCGCCAGACGGAGAGAGAGGGAGGGGGGAAATAAGCCGCTACTCGCCGGCCGAGGCTCGATCGTTATGTGTCGCGACGTTGCGACCGCATGCGTAAGCGTTCGAGTGTAGGCGCGAGGGCTTAGCCGTTTGTGCATGCTATCACCGGGGCAGGATCTGTACCGGTCCGATTTTCACTCTTAATTTCGCTGCTGCGCGGTTACGAGACGATGTGTGATTTAAGCTCGTCAATTTTTATTTTTAATGATCAATATTGTAATTGGAGCGTGCTTTTATTTTAGTCAAAGATTTTAGATGAATACGTTTTTCGGCAAATTGTAAAAAAGTTGGGTTTTTTGTAAAAATAAGTTGAAATTAAATTTACTTTTGATCAACAGTTGCATAAACTTGTATTAATTAAGTATCCAATATTGCAAAATGTTTGGGTACAAGTGGAAATGTAAATAAACATATTCCTTTAATAAGTATGACCACTCGATTATTGCATAAACGTCGAGTCGTTACTCTCGTGAGCTAAATTTCTAATACGACGATTTAATGCTTTCCAAACGCCATTACGTAAAAAATACGCGCACATTATTAACATATAAAAACTAACTCAAAGATAAGAGGAGACAATTTCACGCGACCTGATCGAAGGTTCTAACCCAGACTTCTAATACGTAAAAGAACTTGCCACGAATCTGCCGTTAAACAGTCAAGAACCGATGGAGAAAACGAGGAAGTAGAGCTAAAGAAGGACGCGGAAGTACACTGCGTAGACGCGGATATAAATAGAGCGTAGTCAATTTATAACAGATGTTATGCCATTTTAGTTTAATAAAATAATGAGAAGGAGGAAAATGACAAGTGGGAACGGCTACTCTATTTCTGTGTCATATTTGCTTTGAATTTAAAGCGTTACTCAATTCGGAGGCGTAATATCGTATAAAGATTTACGGTGAGTGCCTGAACGGAAAGAAAACTTTCTAGAGAAACGGATTTCAAATTTTAAGTTTGGAATTAGAAATTGCAGTCAGATTTATTAGGGTATTATACGAACTTAAAGTATAAATTTTCAACGAATTATTAGGTATTACGATAGGTGAAATTGCTCTTATTGGAATAAATATCCATCACAATTTCGGTAAATACAAAGATAATTGCATGGTTGTGTAGCCGAAAATACAGATATTTAACATTTGCATGTTAGGAAGCTAATTTTTTTGGAAAATTTGTCTTATTAAAGAATACCGGTTCTGTGGTTGTATGTCTAACCAGACTAGACCTGTTTCTACTGATTCGAGATATGTAAATCTCCACTGTTTTCTCTGCTTGGCCTCAAAATAAATTGGGAAGTCCGCCGCTTTGAAATTCGTCTATTTTTTTTACTATGGCCCAGATAAAAACAAGGGCAGTATTTTACAAACCAAGCTATCTGTAACGTACTCGATTACATCGAAAAGAATCATTTTTCATTTTTTCGCTTTAATTTTGTAGAACTTGTACTTTTTCTTCATTTATAATGAAATAATGAAATTTTTTAACAAGAAAAATTGTTATCGAAGATGAACTGTTATATTAAAAAAATATCCGATCATTTTCTGTAGAACAGAAACTTGTTAAAAAAAAGTTTTTTTTAGAAAAAATGTATAATGTTACTTTTTATTTAGCACAACCTACAGCGATTAAAATTACGTAATCCCTGTTTTATCATAATAAATTTAAATTTGGAGTACCTTCGACTCCAATCGTAAAGCGGCAGGTAGCAAAAAAGAGCCACCATTGCTAAATAAACGTTTCTTAAAAAAAGAAACAAACCGCTTTCCGCAGAGAGCCTTAACGGGCGGGAGGATTCCGGAAGGAAGAAAGGAGAGCGATTCCGTTGGCGTCATCGCCGCCTCGATTTCCTGGGGTTACAGTGGCTGACGCCGAGCTGTTTTCTCTTTGCAGATCACCGCGATCGGAACCGCAGCAGCAGGAGCCGTGCCGACTGAGGCAGGAACGGCCTTGCCCGCCGAGCAAGTACAGGACGCCTTCCGGGGCCTGCAATAACGTCAGGCATCCGGCATGGGGCGCCAGGGGATCGCCCTACCTCAGAGTGCTCAAGCCTGCTTACGCTGACGGTGAGTTCTGCAAATATTTTTTCTTTATTTAGACAGTGTTTTTGAAAAAAAACTGACACCTTTTGTAGGTGTTGTCGGTTTCAATATTTCATACTTTGCGGTCTTAAAAAATTATAATTTACTTGTAGTCAGACGGTGGTTTTCTGATTTTTATACATTTTCATTATAAATAGTTAGCATTGGCAATTACTTTTTATAAAAAATTATTATTGCTAAAATTTAATTTTTTTTACTTAACTTGAATTAGATTTAAAATAATAATAGAACGATATAATTTTCCCAGGTAGAAAATGAAGAAAAATTGTTCTTAATTTAAAATACTATAAGTATTTTCAATTCCAAAATGTTTTTTTTTTTAATTTGATGAAATTTAGTTTAAAAAAAGAAAGTAATATTAATTAATTTCTTACGTAAACATACTTTCTACGTGCTTTACTCATATTGAAGATATCGAAATTAAAATTTGATTTTTTAAATTTATTGGTAAGGGCACTTCCGCACTCATATACATTTCACCTGTTCTGGTTTCATTTACTCTACAAGATAATTCAATTATCTAACTGAGCAGATAAAATACTTTTATGTTATTCTAAATAAGATTTTCACCTAATGTTTACCAGAAAAGCTATAAATTATCGCTGATTTTAAATGAGTAATTATAATTTTGTTAATTGCCCAAAGTTTTAATAGCCTATAAGCGAGCTTATAAGACGTAACGATAATATCGTAAATGAAATAACGTTCTATAATTATACAAATCTAGTTTTTCAAAATAAATGCATACACCTAGAGATTTATAGTATTATTAATACTATTAAGTTATTGAATAAACTTATAATCTTTAATCTTATTGACAAATATTAAAGCATTAATTGATGAAACAAAGACTTATTAAAACCGAAGTAATACTTTTCTCAAAGATATTTTCTCAAAGATTGTCAAAATTTCATAACGAATAATAATAATTGACCTTAAGCATATAAATGTGTTTTTTCACTACTTATTCCTACGGTGAAATCCTTCGCCTACGCATATCCAAGCAAATTAACAATAGTTATCAAATCTATAATTCTACAAGCATTAATAAAATCCTAGTATTTTGAGGACTTTCGAGTCATTATTCCCCCGTAAAAGAAAAACTTGCGTGGTTAGACCGCAACAAAGTCGCGTTAATATCGTCGTTTATCACGTTTAATGAACACTTTGCCGTTTTCATGGGCACGCATTGGAAAATTTAACACAAAATTGACCTTTTAAGCGATTTTTGAGGTTTACAATTATACCATAAAAATTTTATATCGATAGAAAAAGATTGAATAAAGTTTCGTGATCTTTTGCGATCGTTACAGCCCTCAGAAATTACTAATTGTAAGAAGGAACGATCGAACCTACGTCGTAAATTTTCTTAATTGCATTCATTAAAATTTAAGCGTTTGAAATGACTTTAGAATTATCTTGTCTCTTTAATAATTTATTTTAATTGCAAACTTCGAATTCTTGATCTTTATTGTTTTAAGAAAATGAACAGTGAATCAAAAATCTTAAAAGGAATATATTGTTTCGCAAATATATACATTATAATAATTATTAGTATTTTTTATCTAAAACTTTGTTTTACTCGTCAGTTGCAAAATTCAAATAAAAATTGATTGAAACAAAGTGCTGAACCTTGTAATGTAGAGTGTATACGTATAAATTATTGAATGTGACCAAGCTCGCACAACCATAAGAAATACCCTTTCTTACGCAAGTCACCATACGAGTTACATCCTTTAATTCTTTATACAAAGTCAATTCATTCACAAGAGGTGACGTGTGAATAAATTATGCGAACTTTAAATTTAAAAATTAATTAAGTAAAGATTATTATCTTATTAACGATTTCTTTCCTTTTAAAAATTATATTGTAATAAAAATTTTAGTTTTACATATAATTTAGTTTCACATTTCTGTAGTTAAACTATTTACAGTTAAGCACTATATGTATAGAACACTCAAATAGAGAGTAAAATAAGAATTAAAAAAATAACTGTACTACAATATCTACTGCTAAGCATCACTATACTTTTTTCGTAAGGATTTTCCTACATTTTGATTTAAAATACATATATAGTAATTCTGATTTGTAATCTTAATAGATATTTTTATTTTACTCGTTATTAATATGCAAAACTATTTTATTTTGCATAAAATTAATTTGTTGCACGCTCATGTATAATAATAACTAAGCGTAGCTTTATAACACATTGCTAATTTGTGTTTAAAAACTTTCATATACGGTAAAAATGATTTTTAAAAAGCAAAGTAATTTTTTGAACAATCCGCAACAATGAGTTAATTAAATGCTGTTCACTGCCATTATACGCTGACTTTAATAATCCCTAAACCATAATGGCCGCATCTTCGACCACTTTCACATAAAGGTTTTATACAAACTCAAATTACCTCACTAATAAATATTCATATCTAACTTCATAGCGAACACCTGTACTTTATTGCACAACGTTCTCCAGCAATTTCCCGATCTCCACTGTACACCTATACTTATATACCTTACCTATCCACTCGACTTAAAAAATCCCCGCGCGCATCCGAGCACGTGACTCCCCTACACACAATCTCATAACATCCTTACTCTTGGATGCCGACGAATTCGCCTCCACGTTCTCCAACGCCGAAAGAGAGAGAGAGAGAGAGAGAGAGAGAAAGACAGACCGGGTCACGCGCTCCAGTGGAAAGTGAAAATCGGAACGCCTCGCCGTTGCACGCGATTAGAAAAGCTGGATTAGCATGCGCCGAGCGTTCGCGCGGCTCTTTCGCCGTGGCGCAACCTTTGCCTGATATATACGCCTATATATGCGACTCTGCATTCGCGGATAAACGGCCGGTGGTCATGCCGCGGCATCGGTAGTTGCAAAGAGGAGAGTAGTTTTCGAGGTGCCTCCACGTGAAAGTGATTTAATGGATGATTTGTGGGATGGGAGCTTGGAATCGTGGACGAGCCATTTACTAATTCTACACCGTTTATGGTCCTGGAGTCATTATGCTTTTTCGTTTTTGCTAGTAAATTTTAAGCGATTAAAAAAGGCAATTGCTTCGAGAAAAATTTTATTCTTTTTGTAAAGTGCAAATAATCTTTTTTGGATTGAATATTCTCTTGAATCCTGTTTAATAAACAAGATAGTAGGAAATTTCTTCGAAAGTAGTTTAGTAATGCGGATATAAACAAAAAATTCCTTCGATTCATTGAAATCATTATAATTAATTGAGATTTCTTTCGAAGATTTACTCGCAGTAATTAATTTGGATCACGTGACGGGTACAATCGGGGGAGATTGCATTTTCTGACGGATAGAAATAGGAAGTTATTAGCGACTTTCGTGCTACAGCTCTCAAACTCAATTAATTATAATTAAAGTATGTTTCTTTCCAATATCAAATAACAATGCAACTCATTAAATTTTATAACCTATTCTGCACTTTTTATCCATAAATATTGTAATACATCATTTCCTATTATTACAAAATAATAACTATTGCCTATGCACCCGTAATCAATACATTGGTCCCAAAATAATTGACATAATTTGTCAAGAAATTATAATACTTGTTAGATTGTTTTTTGATTCTACATGCATTAAACGATTTTTGCAAAGCATCAAATAATAATTTATTTTGCAATATTATTTTGCTGGTGCTTACGTAAGATAATAATTAATCTTATAATTAAAGAGATGAGAGAAATTGCATAATGCGTTGCATCGGTTGTAGAACATCCAAAGTTCTTCAATGAGGCTGTGCTAAAGTCTCCTTTGGAAAGTGAGTTATATAACACCTTAACGCGTTTTAGTAAGTTAAATTATGTAATATTCAAAGTAAATTCATACACGCGAACATGAATAATAATCGATGCAGTTGCATTATTAGGGCAATCATTACCGTATAATTTTTACCAAATTTATCGAAAATGATAGTAATTACGTGTGAAAAAGTGCAATAAAGTAGGAATTAAGATAAATCATTTTAATCTTTTAAACTTTATTCGCATCAACTAATCTTGAGCATATTAAAGCATGCTGATTATTTATTGTGCACTTCAAGCTCGGTGCATCATACCTTTTATACATTCTCGAACTCTAAAGCAAAATTAAAATTTATACTCTTATAATCAAAATGAATCCGCATTCCGGTTTTAGCATAAAATGTACCATAATGGTTCATAATAAATTTAAACCAAAAATTGAAAAACTTCATCAAGACGTATATTTATTACGCAAATCCGAAGCATCGCTAAAAATATCCAACTTCGCAGAATCTTAAAAAGCCGTTCGAAAAATTTCGTCCGTCATCCCGGAGGCTCTCCAGAAAATACTCGAAGGTGAGATCGCAGCCTGAAAAATAAGAAAGCCCGGACTTGCGCGCGTGCAGGACAGGCGACAGAGAGCGAATCGCGCCAAAGAAAGTGACAACGCGGGCCGGTCGACCCGCAGCGGTTCTTCTTCCTCGCGGCGCGGCGACCTTTTCCTTTCCGAAGCAACGTAACACGTTGCGGCGACCTCGAAATAATTTCGGCCTCGCGTTCACTTTTTTGCGGCCCCCCTCCCCTCCCCCCTCCCCCTCTCCCGGCGATCCTTTCCCTTTTTTGTGCGAGAAATCGACACGCGTGAAGATTCGTCCTTATCTTGTTATTTTGGACGGCCGGTTTTGGCCCGCGGCTGGCGTTCCGATACTTTTCCTGAATAGTTAACGGGATTATTAAGTACTTTTTTTGATGGTTCCGCATACTTTCGGTTGGTTCGGTGGGAAATCCTATTTCTTATGTAACTATGCTAATGGGGAACTACAAAATATTTTATTTTTTGTAAATGTTTTTTTATTTCACTAAATGAGAAATGATACACAAGATATCATTTTAATGTACTTTACGAAATAAAATAGATTTAAACAATTTTTAAATTTATATTATATTTCTTTAAACTAAATGCAATTGCGAAAAAAAGTTCATTCTTAAAAAATTACTAAGAATCGCTCATTTTTTCTTGATAGATTGTTAGTAATTAAATTATTAAATTATTGAACAAAATACTTCTGCAAAATCAGGCTTCAATAATTAAGCTTTTCAGTAAAGAAAAAGAGCGAGTGATAAATGATGAGTGGATGAGCACCGATAGCCTACATCGTGCTTGTTTCGGAACTTTCGATAGTCCACATACTTGAGAATTTCCGGGACAACTTTTCGATCTCTGCACTTTCATTCCACAGTACTCATTCAGATTGGCAACGTGCAATACATTGCCAAAATACTTCTTTCGGTGAAAAAATGCACGAAATTGTAAGCTATAAAATCATTCCAGTCTCAAAACATAATTTTAGGGGCGCATACCTCAAATAACTTGCTCACAATTTATTTAAAATTTTTTTTTTTTCATAGGCATAATATTGGACTTGAACTATTAACGATATGCAAAAAACAATCATTTCAAAAAGAAATACAATTTTATTAATAGCCAATTTTTATCCTTGAATGATGATCTTTGAATATTTTAATTCGATGTTAAGATAAATTAGACACTAATTTCCAGTTTGCCTGGTAATTATGAGAGAGATCGTAAATCAGTCTTAGGAAGAATTGATGAAAAAGATTTTTGAATACTTGGTCCAAGCTTCTTCTATAAAATTTCTTCAAACTAATCTGTAAAAGAAACGAAAAAACAGTTTATGATAAGCATGAATAAAAGATGTTATGCAATCGATAAAATTTATTTTAAATTCGAAATTAAAAATTATAAATTTATTATCTACTATAAATTTTATTAGCCGTGAATTAAAAAAAATAATAGCATTTTGATAAAATACATTTAAAAAGTTGGTTTTCGAGTAAAAAAAGCCGCAGAATTCCCTTTCTAAATTTTTTCAACATTACAACGAAGTATCTTTATATAGGCGGAACTTTCCAAGCATAAATTAAAAAGTTGGGGATAATAATTTCTTCTCGGTAGTAGCAAAGATACAGAAGTAATCAAGCTGCTGTCGACCTCTCTATAAACTATTCATCTTTTATGAGCACAATCATTACGCACAAAGTAATAATGATGTTGATCACCGACCTTACTTCCGGTATAAAATCAAGTGTTTGTTAATTAGCAGCAAGGTAAAATTTTCATTTTTTATTAAATATCATATTTTCAACGATCTAATAATTCCTAACTGTTACTGTTCGAAAATCAAAATTAAAAACAATTTCTTTGTATCTTACTCATCATTATTGTGATTCTAAGGAGTTGCAGATTATTTCCTAATTTTTTCACATCATTTTCTCAGAATTGTACAGTCACTTAATTGTTTAATGGTTTTCCCAAACTTATAAAAATTGAAAATTAATTCAGGAAAAGAGGTAGCATATCTATATACAGTCCATGCGAATGCGGAAATCGTTTAATCAAAGTCTTACGGTTTAGTGTTGCTCAAGTTTTATACAATTACAATGTTAGAGTCAGTAATAATTAAGGGTTGGTTACGTCTTTTTTACGTAACTTTTCTAAAAGACTTTCATATCGACATTTTTGCAAAAACGTATATGTAAAACGAGTTTGGTACTTTTTCCACGTGTTGCTTGGAAAAAAAAACATTACTGTACGTAATCTTACGGCATTGAGCGGCATATTTCATTTTAATACCAAAGACATGCATTTACGCGTACATATCAATCGAATTGTTGGCATAAAAATCTCAGTACTCAATAATTCTATTTTAATTTAGCTTATAAAAGGGTACGAGTATTTTACATAAATTTTGTCTTCATATTTCTGTTGAAATAAGTTAAATAAATCTTTGATGAAATGTTTAATGAGAAGAGTGAAATTGATTTTATTTTAAATGAAATTTTGGACTCAAACCAATCGATTTACTAAGACAAAAGCTTTAGGTAGACACGCAAAAATGAATACTTTATCAAAAGAACTTTTCAAACCAATTTGTCTGGTGTAGATCTTAATTGCATCGAGAATCTCGACGGGGAACCGTGACGAGCACTTAGCCGAGGAAAAGAGACAGAAGCAAATTACTTAGACGACCTATTATCGATGACCCATAGCTAGATTTCGATGTACGGATTATACGATTTATTAAACTGAAATTATACGGTTTGTTCCGACTATTACTTAATATTGATTTGCTAACGTCTCTCAGTGAGGAGTTCTTATAGAAGCTAATTGAAGAGTACTGAAATGAAAAAACGTCTAATTTGTTTGATAATAAGGTTCAACGTTTTTTAATGGCAATATCAATTACAATTTTCAATTAATTTGGTTCAATTAAGTGTTACTATATATAATAATCTATTTGGAATTTATAAATTATAAAATATCAATCGAGCTTTCTCTTGAAATTATCAATTAAAGAATTCTTCTATGAAATTGTTTAGTCGAATATAAATAAGAGCATTATATCGCAATTCTTTTAAAATTAACTCTACACATGTTCTTAGCATTACTAATTATTACTTGCATAATAAACAATATCGTTTTGACTTTACTTCTAATACTCCGAAATTTTCAATAATGTATTTATAAATTCTTTAAGATGAAATTTTCTAAAGTAGAAGGTAAAACCATTTAATTACTAGTTAGCACTATGCAAGATAACAAAATAAATTTATTAAAAAAATTACAGTGAAATTTTATTCGGCTCCAAAAAAAAAAAAAAAAAAAAAAATCACCGCACTTTCCTTCAGTTCGATAAATGGAAAACGAAAACTAATTTAACGCTTCGATATATATTTAATTAATTTACAGCCAAACAAAAAAATGAAAACATAAAAGCAACCTTATCTTTCACGCTTACAAAAATCAACCAGATTATCTCGTTTCAGACGCTCATTAGAAAGTAGCAAAGTAAAAAACTCGGATCACGAATCCTGTGAAAAATAACAATACGAGTGTAGAGCAAGAAAAACATACGATAAATCAATCATTGGGCGAGAAAAAAGCCGCAAACAACGTGTCTGAATCCCGCGCGCTCACAAAGAAACTTTAGAAATCACTCGTGGGCCCGCGAAAAAACCAGTCGCGATTTTTCAGAGCAGTTCCATTCTCGCAGAAACTCCCCGGCAGGCCGCACAAAAAATTATACGAGCTCGTTACGGAACTTTCGATATCGATGCGCCGCGCATACATGCGTCACGCGCGTTCGTCGGGCGTTTGCCGGGAATCGCAACGAGGAGAGATTGATTGCTGCTTACCGACGTTGAAAACGAGAGGGAGTCGAGTCGGGACAGGTATTCTGGTCTGGTGTCAAAGTCACTCGGCGTCTAAGTCGCGTGACGTGCCTACGAATTTCTTCGGCGCTGACAGAATGTTTAGTGTGTTTGTTTGATTTCTTACGCGTTATTGCACCGAAATATTTGTGTTTCTTCTGTGCATGCTGTCCTTTTGGCGATTTTGCTCCTGCGAATTGCAGGGAAATAGAATAGAAGAATTCAAATAAATCTTTGAAGGCAAAATTTTGTTCAAAATCATAAATCATGCAGAACTTTGAGTTCTACTTCACAAAAATTATTTATATACCAATTTTTGGTCAATTTAAAATTAAAAAAGAACTGAAAAATATAGTAAAAAGACTATTAGTTATTAAATGTCATTAATGTGTCTTTTCAGGAATCAGTCAACCCCGTCAATCGGTTTCAAAGCACGTCTTACCATCTGGACCCCAAGTAGTCTCCCAACTGAAGGCTCTTCGTCCATCCAGCCCGTCATCACACGAAGGTCTAAGCAGCCTCGCCGGTGTCTGGTCAGAGCTCCTTCTCCGCGACATCTCGACGCCAATCCGGCTGAGACGCCGCGAAAACTGCTGCCAGTCGGGACTCACCTCGGGAGTTCAGCATCCAGAATGCATGCCGAGTCTGGACGAGCACGGCCAGTGCCTGGATTACTGGCGCGCGGTGCCGACTCTCAGCGCCCACATTTGCCAGTTCGAGGCCCGCGAGCAGATGAACGGAGGCTCCGGCTACTTGGACGGCTCGGACATCTACGGCAACAACGACGACAGACTGCACAAGCTGAGGACGTACCACAAGGGTCGCGTGGATCTCGATCAATGCGAGCTTTGCAGCAAGGCAAACTTCAGCATCGGTCACGTGTACCAAGCCATTCTCTCCGAGCACAACAGAATCGCCGAGAGACTGGCCGAAATGAACGATCACTGGGACGATAGCAGACTGTACTTGGAAGCTCGTCGAGCTGTCGTCGCGCAGGTAAATTTTAAGTTACTTATGAAGTGTTTCTAAAGAAATAAGAAGAACGTATGCTTTAACTTAACTAATTCTTGCTCTCAGCTCCAACACGTCACGTTGAACGAATTCGCCCCAAGCGTACTTGGCGAGACTGTCCAAGCCGATCGCGAACTGATGCTGACCAGCAGCGGCTTTTACAAAGGTTATTCATCCACGAACCGAGGCGGTGCATTTGACGCGGTAGCTCTCGCGGCTCTGCAGGCCTTGACGTCCCTCAAACGCCACGAAAGCTCTGCTCTCGAAGAACAAGTTGTACTTGCTGCAAATAAGATAAGCTTGGACATCGCTGACATCGATACTCCATTCGGATGGGACGCGAGCGCCTTGCTCGTTCACGCTGGTAGAGATCACGGATTACCCGGATATGTGGAGTACGTCCATTATTGCTCCGATGGACGCGTCAGGGTAAATTTGCATTTTATTTTGACAATTAAATTATTAACTTACTGTTACAAGTGCAATTAAACATGTATAAATGATTTTTAAAAATAGGTTCAAAACTTCACCGCCTTAATGCAATTTATGAAAACCGAGGATGCCATGCTGCTTCAACGCATCTACCAACGTGTCGAGGACGTCGATTTACTGTTGGGTGGTATTTTGGAAATTCCCACTGAAGGTGCTGCCGTCGGACCTACCTTCAGCTGCCTCTTGCGTGAGCAGCTTATGAAACTCCGTAATTCGGATCGTTTCTGGTACGAAAATGACATTCCACCGTCGAGTCTGACACCTGAACAGATCACTGAAATTCGCAAAGTGTCGCTAGCTGGTATTTTGTGCGCTAATTCCGGCATTGCCAAAATCCAACCCAAATCTTTCATCCAGCAAGATCCGTACTTGAACTTCAAGATCAACTGCGACCAACATGGACTTCTGGACGTATCCGCTTGGAAGGAGGAATCAATCCCTGCCGCCGTAACTGACAATTACATGACCGCTACCGTGGCTACCGACTCCGCCATGTCCGTTCTCTCAGAAATCAACGAAGAAATGATTGCCGCAGCTGTTAAAAAGGCTGAAGTAGACTTAATTGAGAGAAAACAATTGGAGTACAACTCTTGGTTACAAATGAGAACGGCCGATCCCAAATCACCGGCTGGCACTGCTGCCAGTTTCTCCAAGGCTAACAAAGACGCTTTGTTGCTCGCCAACTCTTCGATTCTTTACGAACTGGCCACAAATGAACTTATCAACGGCATTCACGGCCTGAAACGAAGGAAGAGACAGGCATTCGATTCAGGCGACAACATCTTGGGCTTCCCCAACAATGAGTTCAACGACATCCTTCAAAACGTAGACATCTCCGGATTCATTCCACGCAAACAAGCGACTAATCATGACGAAATCGAATGCCCGCCCGATGACGGCCCCTGCGATCCCACGACGCCATACCGTACCTTCTCTGGCCATTGTAATAATCTTCGTAACCCACACCTTGCAAAGTCATTGACGACTTTCGCCAGGCTTTTGCCACCTATCTACGAGGACGGAGTTTCGAAGCCAAAAGTAACGTCTATCACAGGTTCGTATGGAATTTCAATGCGTGAATGCTTTTATTTCAAATTATTATGTAATTGTGTAATAAATCGATTCAAATTTTATTATACGTATAATAGTAAAGTATTTACTTTTTTTTAAAACAGGAGCACCTCTGCCGAATCCTCGCGTTATCTCAACCGTCATTCACCCAGATATCTCCAACTTGCACAATCGCTATACGTTGATGGTGATGCAGTTCGCCCAATTTCTCGATCACGACTTGACTATGACACCCATTCACAAAGGTTTCGCCGAGTCCATTCCTAGCTGCCGCTCTTGCGATTCCGCTCAAACTGTTCATCCCGAATGCAATCCTTTCCCGGTCCCACCTAACGATCACTACTATCCTACGGTCAACATCACCACTGGAGCCCGTCTTTGCATCCCGTCCATGAGGTCTCTCCCTGGCCAGCAACATCTTGGTCCGCGCGAGCAAGTCAATCAGAACACTGGATACCTCGACGCCTCGGTCGTATACGGCGAGAACACCTGCATCGCTAACGTTTTGAGAAGCTTCACTGGCCGAATGAACATCACCGTTCATCCGAATCGCGGCAAGGATCTGTTGCCTCAGTCGCGTACTCATCCCGAGTGCAAAGCACCGTCAGGCTACTGTTTCATCGGTGGCGACGGACGCGCTTCTGAGCAGCCAGGTTTGACTGTCATGCATACTATGTGGGTCAGAGAGCACAACAGAATTATGGAGGGATTAAGAACGGTCAATCCTCATTGGGATTCTGAGAAACTTTTCCAGGTAAATCAGTGCATTTATTGTATTAAACATCAGCTAAACTTGCTACGAGAACGTTAATTTCACATTAAATTTTTGCAGGAAACGCGTCGTATTCTTAGCGCCATGCTGCAGCACGTCACTTACAACGAATTCCTCCCTCGTATTCTCGGCTGGAATGCAGTCAGCCTTTACGGTCTAAAACTTTTACCCCAGGGTTATTACAAGGAATACTCCCCCACCTGCAACCCCAGCGTTCTCAATGAATTTGCCACTGCTGCCTATCGTATTGGTCACTCACTGTTGAGGCCACATCTTCCTCGAATGGACCGCAACTATCAGAACATTGACCCGCCGATTCTTTTGCGCGACGGCTTCTTCAACCCTGACATGCTTTATCAGCCTGGAATGATCGACGAGATGATTCGTGGCCTGGTAGCTACACCCATGGAGACGCTTGATCAATTTATCACCGGCGAGGTGACGAACCATCTGTTCGAGCAGCGAGGAATCCCACACTCGGGAGTGGACTTGATCGCGTTGAACATTCAAAGATCGAGGGATCACGGACTTCCGGGATACAATAACTACAGAGCTTTGTGCAATCTAAAGAGAGCTACTACTTTCGAAGATCTTTCAAGAGAGATGGCACCAGAGGTCATTGCTAGGTTGAAGAGGGTTTATGCCTCAGTTGATGACATTGATCTTTTCCCAGGTGAATAAAATTTTTATAAAAAGAATTCTAGTCTTTGAACTTTCAATTTAAAATATTAAATGCACTGAATCTCTGCAGTGCGAAATTGACATAGATTAAGAAATAAAACTAAATCTCGTTTAACAGGTGGTATGAGCGAGCGTCCTCTGCAAGGAGGTCTGGTAGGACCAACGTTCGCCTGCATCATCGCCATCCAATTCAGGCAGTCGCGTAAATGCGATCGCTTCTGGTACGAGACCGACGACCCCAACATTCGCTTCACCGAACACCAACTCGCCGAGATCCGCAAGAATACCCTGTCCAAGATCATCTGCGAGAACATGGACGTGCACGCGGAAATGCAGCGGGCTGCTTTCGATCTGCCCAGCAATTTCTTGAATCCGCGCGTACCCTGCAGCTCGATGCCTCACATGAACTTCGAGGCTTGGCGCGAGACCAGACACGGATGCCAGATTGGCGGCAGGAACGTCGCCGTCGGTGAATCCGGTTTCCCTACACCCTGCACCAGCTGCGTCTGCACCGCCGAAGGAGTAAGTTGTTTTCAGTTTAAATTTGATCTTACGCATTTGTTGAGGAAAGCTTTGGGTTGAATAAACGGTTCATTATGCAGAACTAGAATATAAATAATCGATGCTTCAAATGTATTTCTAATTTTGCAGCTACTTCTTTTTCATGCATGTAAAATAATTTATGTCAGCACCTTGTTGAATTAAATTTAAATTGCAGCATGAACATAAATATGAAACGTTTCTACTAAAAAATATATTTTAAAATTCAAGAGTAAATGATGATTAAAAAAATTTTATTACAGACTCATTGCGCGTCTTTGAGAGTGACTGACTGCAACCAGCTTCTGCGCGAAGCTTCGCGAGAGGCAATTCTACGAGACGACGTTTGCACCGCTCAGTGTGGTTTTGTCCTAGCAGCGACAGAGAGCTCTGCTAATTTGCAATTTAAATCACCAAACAGTTTCCCAGGTTTCTCTCAACAAAGAAGTAACCTGCGAAGTTCCTTCTCATCTTCATCATTCAACGGTTTCAAGCTGCCGGACCTTTCTCAGTTCATCGGTTAAATATTCAGATACTATAAAGTGAAATAAAAAAGAAACGTGCCAATAGAAATTATTTTTCAAAGACTCTGCAAACAGCAGTGTTTCGATAAAAAAAATTAACGGTCAAAACCGATGAGGTATTTGCGCGGAATTTCAGATTTAATATTAAAAATGAAAAGAAAATTGTAGCTACTCCGCAAAATGAGAAGTTGCATGTAAATCGGTGAATAGCAAAGAAATCGTGTTGCAGTTAATGTAAATACAGATCGTAAGTTATAGATTTTTAGTATTTAAGTGCATTTGCAGCGACTTTTTGTAATTTCTGATGCGAACACAAAAGATGACTTTGGAAATCGATGTTTCGAGTTCTTTTGTGATTCTCTGTAATTATGTAAGTAATAAATTAACGGTTAGGTGATATGAGAACTTTATCTCTGTATGATAAATAAACAGTTTAGTATTTTCTAGTTAAAAGAATGAAAAAAATGTTAAATAAAGCTTTTATAAAAAAATTACTGTTTATAAAATTCATTGAAGAGTTAAAGTTTTCATGTCAACATTCTAACTTTTTGATGCCAGAAATGAATGTAAATTATCAGCATCATATGTACGACGTGAAATCTATCACAATAAATATTGCATGAAATTTTATGAAATAGTCACTGCCATTGATGTTGGTGATGTGTTTGCATGCATGTAACAACATTATATAAGTAAACACTTATGCGTCGTGTATTCTTGTAAACTTTTATCTTTTTTCTAATTTACAAGCTTTATACATATTCTTTTTTGTATGATACATTTGTAATATGGCATGTATAACGTTAATAAATGTTAATGTTTATTTTTCATTGTCTGAGTATTATTAGAAAAATAGATAATTTATCTATATCACAATCCTGCATCCAATGATTTGGTAAAAATAATTATCTAAAGGCTGATAGATAAAAAAAAAACAATTAAACATTCTAATTACATTTAATTTTAGATTTCTTTTACAAGTATTATTTACACAGGATTTCGCCGTAAAGTACTCAATTAAAGATGAAAAATACTATAAATTCGTGAAATAAAAAAACGTACGTTTTGATATCTCAGTCAAACCTCTGTGAAGGCTTTGTAATCTCTATTTCGAGAATTTTTTGTATCTTTGCACTTAGTGGTAGTGAAGTCCACAAATTTCTTGACAAACGATCCAATTTATTACTGCCTTTTCAATTTGCAGTAACTTCTTGTTTATTATTTACCACAGTTGTGTTTTCTTGTATAGTCGCCGGTTGTTCAATGCAACGCCACAGGCCGTAGGTTTTGCCAACAGTCGTTTGCCATAATCTCAGAGTTCCATCCTCTGAGCCACTGGCATAGAGTTCACCATCGGGTGAAAATCGAATACAATGAATAGGCCCAAAATGTCCTTTGAAAGACTCTAACGGAAATAAATATTTTATTTGAAAATTATAACACTATTAGTGAGGAAGTAGTATTTATTGTGTATACATTAATAATATAACTCACCTATTTCTATACCAGTAGTGTAGTCAAATTTGTAAACCTTCAAATCTTCTCCTCCACAAACAAAAATACTATTATCAGGGTGCAAACTTGCACTATTAACCTGAGTTGGCACAGTAAACTCACGCAATTTAGTAAGTCTGAAATTTAATTAAATGAATGAAAATTAAGCAGTAATGATATAATCAGACATTACAACAAATTTTTAACAAAAAGGAAGCATAATTTAATCAATGTTCTTATTTTCTTTTACTAGATGTAAATGAAAACATGTTTATTCTTAAAAATAAAAGATGATTCAGATGATAAAAAGAATAGAATGTAATTTACATCTACAATAAGTACATTACTAAATGACAATAAATAAGATAAGCATTCTCTAGTATCTTTAATTTATGTAAAATTGGTAAAATAAAAACTATTATTTGTAACTAAAAATAAATAAATATTTACTTACTCTTTGCTGTCCCAAAAAGTAACTATATTTGCATGGGTTGTTGTAATAATTTTACTGTCTTTTGAGATTTCCATCGATCGTGGAACTGCAGGAAATTCAAGTTTCTTTATTTCTTGGCCATTATTTCTATCCCATACTCTTAATGTTTTATCGTCAGCACAAGTTATTAATAAACTGTCATTTTCATAGAATGTCACATGCCTGATCCCACTAGTATGGCCAGTAAAAATCTAAAAAATTTTTAATCATAATCATAAAATAAGATAAAACAAAATAATAAATGATAATAATACACATTATAATATTTAATGAAATAAATAAATATTAAAATTAATAAAGAAAATATATGAAGTTTTAGATAATAACTTTTTTTAAATTTTCATATTACTGTTGATCTATTAGAAATTCTTAATTTAGTTTAAATTGTTTCAATTTTTTTTTGTAATTGAAAAGAATAATTTTAAAAATTGTATAAAAGAAGGAAGGTATTAATTTGTTTATGCATATAAGAATTGTGCTTAATTTAGTATTGGTGAAATTTATATACAAATATATTTGGCTATGCTAAACATTTTAAATGTGCATGAACACCAAATACATCAACTTGAATTATTCTAATAAAGATAATCCAACACAAACATTTTTAATGACACTTTAAATATATAAAAAAATTTTAAATGTTAGTTATGTTATGATTAAAACTAATTCTTTCAAACCTTAAGCTAAATAAATTTAAGAATTACTAACTTGTGGATCAGCTTCAGGTTTATTAAGATCAAAAATTCGAACAAGTTTTTCAACGGACCCAGTGCATAAAAATGACGAATCTGTACTAAAATCAACAGATTTGACAATATGTTTGTGTTGGAAGGAATGAATTTCTTCGCCTTTAATTGCATCCCAGACTTTAGCATTAAAATCAGCAGCTCCTGATGCTGCTCTTGTAGCTTCAGGATTTAATGCAACACCCCAAACTGCACCTTTGTGTCCTTCAAAAGTACCAATCCAGTCTCCCGTATCACCTTGTCTTAACATAGGTTTTCCATCTATAAAATATTAAAAAATTTATTAAGATGCAGAGAAAATTTTCTTGCTTTGCTTTCTTCTTTTTTTAAATAAAATAAAATATTTTCAACTACTGTCTACTTAATATATTTTTAACTATATTAAATAATAGATTTTTTCAAAAATCAATTCAAAACCTTTTGAATTAAATTAAAGAATGATTGTTCTAAATTAATTATATATCAAAATTATTTAAATGTAAGAAATCTAATTATTTTTGTGTACCCTGTTTTTACAGTTTTATAAGTTAACCTCAAATATTATAAAATTAAAAGGCTGCATAAAATAATACGCAAATAAATAATTTGTACTTTACATTAATTAAAAGCAATTCAAAAAATATATGACAGTAAATTACCTTTGCAAGCTGAAATTAAGTAATAACCAGAATCTGTAACGTCAGAAAAATGAAGATGTACGACAGGTCGTGTGTGTCCACTACAAGTTAGAGGAGTTTGTCTTAAATTTGCCATTTCTTTTTTTTATCATGCGCTTAACCTGCTATGATATAATTGCCCGATAAAAATTAAATCAAATATTAAATGCAAGGCACACCGGTAGATATAAGTATTTCCACATAAAGCAGTAGTTTATTTAAAAGTGTGTAAAAGTGATGCTAGGCTGACTATGCTGCACAATTGTAAAACGATAGTTGCGTACTCTAAGCAAACATTGTAGGTGGCAGCACCTCACAGATATTATTGCTACTGATGAGAATAAGAGATATTACAGAAATCTACAACAGATCTGTCTACATCTACAAGAACTGCTGAAGTCTTGACTTGAGTACTGCTTGCTTTTCTGCAATTTGCCAAAGTTTTTTGCGTAAACAAGTCTGCAAACTGACAGTCAACATTGTGCTATGTTAAAAACATAAACAATTTTAAGTATTTGATTAATATAATGGAGAGTTGAAAAATTGAAAATTAAGTAAGTTCGATTTATCTTTTGTATTTAACCCGTAGCATTTTATATTTTTTGTCACTTGATATAAAATTAGAATTTCAACTGTACGTATAAAGAAACTACGTAATAAAAAATAATTAAAAGTTTTTTGAATAGTAAACTAAATATAAATTAGTATATAATAAGATTACGATAAAATGCGGATTGCATGTTCATTATTACATTTAAAAGATAAAAATCATAATTTTTAAAGTATAAAATTATAGTTTATTTTAATTTTCATTTTTTTCTCACACTGTAGTAATCATTTTGTTGAACGATTTAATGTATAAAAATATGTCTATTAAAATCTCTTTGAATGTTGAATGTACATTATATTATATTTATTATACAATATAAAATGATTTGAATTTCGCGGTCATTCGTACCACGTGACAGTTTTACACTTTTTTTTAATACTTAAATGTAATAATAAATGTACTATCATCAATTAAAATTTATTTTAGAAATTTTAAAAAATTTATTATTAACTCTTATTTTTTCCTCTTACTAGTCTTTATCAGTACCACACAGTATAACATCAAAGTTTGGTGTACAGCCGAAATAGCTCAGTTGGGAGAGCGTTAGACTGAAGATCTAAATGTCCCCGGTTCAATCCCGGGTTTCGGCAATTGTTTCTTTTTTTATACATTTTATTCAGAAAGTTTCTGTTTTTTAAGGATACGTATTATATACTTATCTCGTATATAATATACATATATAATATCTCGGATATAGAAATAATAATAATAAATAATAAAATATATAAATTTAATGCCTTTTTAAAGTGTTAATTAAAAACATAATTAATTTCACAAATCTAATTTTCTTCATTAACCCCGTTTTACGCACATTTTTTAAATTTTTATATTTGCTGTTTTCTTTTTGCTTTGAATAAGTTTAAATTCAACTGAATGTCTTTACGTAATTTTCGAACAATTTTTATAAGCTTTATGTTTTCGTGTAACTGCCTTCAGTTTTCGTTCTTTTTTTTATTATCTATTATGAAGCGTTTAAACCATGTGCTATATATATTTATAGTATTTTTTCAAAATATTTTTTATTTTTTTTACCCTTTCTCAGTTTAGATTAGACAATAATTGTTTATGCAGTTTTAAGAAATTTTGTTATTTATACGAGTTCAGTTTGCAAGATGAATATGTGTAGAAGCCACGAGTTCCCAGAACTTACTCTTACTGTCTTATTACTTTACTGTCAAATTGTAAAATAATGATAACAAAAAATACGAGAACAATTCCATCAGCTTAATTGAATATTTTCAACGCGGTGCATAATAATTTAGTTTTATATATTGTATAGTTAACTTTTCAGGCTCATGGACATTCTCCCAAATCATGAAATTCCCACCAATCAGGAATGAGAATTTCGAATTGCTCTCACCAATTACAAAAGTGAGCATCAATTGTTTAAGAACATCTTAATACATTACTTAAGTAAGTTATATAGTATGTGTAAATAGTTCTTAAGCAATTGCTTAAGAAATTTCTTGAGTAATTACTTAAGAAAATATTTGAGAAATTATTTAAGTAATTACTGAAGTAATTACTCAAGTTATTACTCAAGTACCAACTTAAGACATTATAAAATGTCTTCGAGCATATACTACTGGAGTAAGTCCCCAATGGAATAAAAACGTGACTATCTCAAAAGAGAGAGAGCTAGCAGTTGATATCTATCTCTCTCTCGCCGCACGTGATTGACTGCTATATTTCCACCCTTTTACCTATTCAAAATTTAAATAAACATTGCAGGCACCGATTTTAGTGTTTTTCCATTATTAATTATTAGCGTTTAAAGACAATAAATAATACTTTAAACAATAAATTCACAAGCTCCACAACCACGTAGCCCGGGGGAGTGTTTAAAGACAATAAATAATTCTTTAAACAATTAATACATGAACCCCTCCTCAATCACGTAGTTCAGGGAAGTGTTTAAATACAATAAATAATTCTTAAGACAATTAATACACGAGCCCCTCAACCACGTAGTTCAAAGGAGTGTTTAAAGACAATAAATAATACTTTCAACAATAAATGCACAAGCTCCACAACCACGTAGCTCGGGGGGAGTGTTTAAAGACAATAAATAATTCTGTGACCAATTAATACACGGGTCCCTCAACCACGTAGCCCGAAGAAGTGTTTAAAGACAATAAATAACTTTAAACATAAATTAACTCTTAACAAATAATTTATTTACATAAAATAATATTTAACAATATAACAAAATAACATTTAACAATATAACAAAATAACATTTTCTTGTCTTCTGCTTCTTCTTTCCGGTATTCTGCTTTTTCTTCTCTTCCTTCTTTTTCTCCGATTCTACTTTTACTTCCCTGCTTTCATTTAATATTTTCTTATTGTTAAAGTATTTTAACTACTCTGTTGATCTCATGTGATATCAAAATGAAAAAAGTAAAAAAGTAAAACTTTAAACTTAATTTTAATTTATTTAAAAATAATAAAATTATTTTACTTTGCTTCCGATATCGATGGAATTATTAAATTTTGCAGTAAAAATTTCCCAATCGTTTTCTTTTTTTAAAACAATCTCTGCACTCCTGCTTTTATCATTTAAAATTTCAATACACTCTTTTAAAATATCTGTAAAAATTTGTTTATCCTTTTTAGAAAAAATTTTTATAAGTCTGCATTACACACTTATGCAGCTTAAGGTTCTCTGAGGTTAATTGAGGCGTGCGTAGTAAGTTAATATTCAGTATTTCATCGTTTTGAAAAAACTAGATGAATTTAGGCGCGCCTTATTTTATCGCCTTTATTGCACGCGATGCGCGCCTAAATTCACCTAGTTTTTTCAAAACAATGAAATAATGAATATCAAATTATGGCGCACGCCTCAATTCACCTCAGAGAACGTTAACCTGCATAAGTGCGATATAATGGCACACTCAAAAAAAAATTTGTAAAGGATAAAAAAATTTTAACAGATATTTTAAAAGAGTACATTGAAATTTTAAATGATAAAGGCAGGTGTCTAGAGGTTGTTTTAAAAAAAGAAAAAGTTTGGGAAATTGTTACAGCAAAATTGAACAATTCCATCGATATCGGAAGCAATTAAGGTAAGATAATTTTATTATTTTTAAATAAATTAAAATTGATTTTAAATTTTATTTTTTTACCTTTTTGTATTTTATCAGAGATCGACAGAACAGTTGAGGAAATACTTCTATAACAACAAGAAAACATTAAATGAAAAGATGCAATTAATAGAACCGGAGAAAGAGAAGGAAGAGGAGAAGGATAAGGACCGGAAAGAAAAAGCAGAAGAAAAGAAAAAGGAAGAGCTAATAGAAGAAGAAGGAATGGAAAAAGAAGAGACTAAGAAAGAAGAAAGAGAAGAAGAAAAAGAAAAAGCGAAAGTAGCGAACAAGAAGGAACCCGCGTAAAAATAAATAGTATAGCCAATGTATTGCATATTTCTATTAGATATATATTGGCAATGAATTGGACTTATAATTATCCAATGCATTTGCAATATTTCGGCAAATCTACATAACCCAATATATCGCACATACGATTGTAATGTTTTTACCAATACGTGGGACTTACATTTACAATATATTGACAATACATTGGTCACCTACGTGTTTATGGCAAAAGGGTTGAGATATTGTTTATTTTAATTAATTTTAATTAAATTTTTATGTTAACATTAAAAAAATATCTTTATTTTAATCATAGAAAATTAAAAATTCAAACAACGAAATCTTAAAATGGTTATTTATGAATTTATTCGGATTCTAAAGTATTTACAGGTGAACATAAATAATGCGTTTCTTCTTCAAATTTTACATGAATGCATACATCTTTTAATCTATTTACATCAATCATAACATTCGATACATTAAATAAGTTTGTACATTTATAAATATAGTTAATCGTACCTCCTTGTAGACATACAGAAAATGGATTTACAAAATCAAGCGGTTTAATACAGGCATAAGTATTTCCGGGACATTCACAAAGCTTTTTGCAAGTACAATTTGTAATATGTACATAATATTGCACAATTCCAAGTCTTAAATTTAAATTAGAAGTGTAACTTACGAAATAATTTTCTGTTTTTTTATTTTTTTGGTCCATTTTTGATGTAAATAAGAAATTGTTTCTATACATTTTTTTGAAACAAAATAGACTTGTTCCAGGTAAATTATATTTTGTTACAATTTCTGCAGCTTCATCATTTTTAATTTTTGAAGCATTGCCAACTATATAAGTACAATTTTCAATTTTTTTTGTAATTTTTAACTTCTTTTGATAATTTGAAAGCGTCTCACAAAAATGATACATTTCACTGCTTTCTCTTAACCACTCAGATCTTAAGCTATGTAAATTCATAAGCAAATTTAAATTGGACACAATTTGTAGCTCTGGCTTTTTACTACTATGTACAAGAGCTTTGATTTTTCCGTTTATGCTTTCTAACGGAAAGCACGATGTGGCCCATAGAGGGCCTAAACGTCGTACTACCTCGGGTAGGTGTCTAATACTGTGCATATTACATGTCATATATTTAAGATCATATAAAATCTCGAATCTATTACAGAATTCATTAAGTAAATTTTCAGCAAAATCAATTAATTGATGAGTCATTTCTGTTTTACTCAATATATATACACCTAAAACTAAATACATATAATGATTAAAATATTCTTCGGGTAATATAGTACTTAAAATCGGAACAGAGTAATAAAAGAACCAATTTTTTAGTTCAGAGGCTTTCCAGTATTTAAAATGACTTTTTATAGATCTTGGGCGCCGCGCAATAAAAGAAGGGGGCTTAATTGATAAAATTTTATGATCTACGACTTCAATTAAATTCGATAAATTAAAATTTTCAGTAGAAAATTTAGGATCAAACCACAATTCTATTAATTTTTTTGCCACTCCTTCGAAAACACAATGCATAACGTCAATGGACGTAGAAGAGATAAATTTGTAAGAAATTTTTGAAATTATCGAAGGGCCTTTAACTCCGCAAACCGGCTTTTCAATTTCGAGTGCTTGAGTAGAACATTCTAAGACACTTTCTTCAGTACGTAAAATTAATCGTTGTTGAAATGGATAAACACGGGTTCTGTTTACTGTGCATCCTTCTTGAATACACATTTGACAACCGAATCTGCCATTAGATTGGTTCATACTTAAAAATAACGCTTTAGCAGGGAGGTCTGCTGTGCCGCATAAAACAATACCTCGCACAGTAATAATTTTGTCAAGATCTTTAACATAAAAGTCAGTTCCTTTGTACATCTGCCTCAAAGAATTTCTTAGTGGTTCTAAAAAAAGATTTGGAATAGGTTTTTTTATCGCCGAACCGTAGTGCTACTAATAAAATATTTTCTATTTTGTATCGCTCTTTAAACGGAAGCTCAAGAATGACCAAACAGAAACCCCAAATCGAAAATTTTGACGATCTAAAAATGCTGACGCCGTCTGTGTACCACATAAAAGACAGATTATTTAGATTTGATATAATTTTCAATCAGTTTTACTATTTACATTTGGCTTTCTAAATTTCAATTTATTATAAAAATTAGACCGTCGTAAAAAGGAATTTAACTGGCGAATGATAGGTATTTCAATAAAATAATCCTTCTTATTGCAGTCACACAATATTGCGTCTTCTGCAAACTCTTCAATTTCGATTGATTCAGCATCATTTAAATTTTCATTTGGGTTGTTAGTAAAACTACAGTCTGAACAAAAGAAATGCTTTTTGACTATTGTTCGATTGGCCTCGTTTAAAAACTTTTTAAATTTATAAAAACTTGAAGCGCAATTATTAGGTTTTGGCAATACACTAGAAATTAGCTTGAATGTTTGAGAAGTATATGAATCCGGTTGATTTAAGCTGGATTTCAAAAAGCTCAGACTTACAATAAATTCCTTTACTGATATTTTAGCTCCAACGTAGAGTTCCTTATCTAAGAGTCAAGAGTCTCCCTCAAATTCAGATTCCGATTCTTCGTTCTCACTGCAACTAGAAGCATTCGTGTTCTCCACTTCATTATCTCTTCTTTCATCGATTACTTTAGAAAAAAAAATAAATTATTTAAATTTTGAAAACAGAAATTTTAGTTTTCAAAATTTATTTTGATTTAAAAGTAAAAATGATATTTATTAATCAAAAGAAAGATACATAAAAGTTTAAAAGATTAAATGTGAAATACATTTGAAATACACTTAAATGTAAAAAAAAATAATATATGCACAATTTAAGCATTATAAATTTACCACGAGTACATCGCGAATCTGTCCCTACGTTTTGAAATTCTTCAGTTTCTATACTACTAAACTCACAATAGTCGTTGCTTTTGGCATTGACCGAGGGTTGCGAGTGCTTGTTTTTATAATGAAATTCTTCCTCTTCACTGTCGCCATTAAGGGCCTCTTCTCCCAAAAGCGGAACTGAGTTTTTCCGAAATACTTTATTCGAACGTTTTTTAATATGGTCGGAATAATCTTGAAATCGAAGAGGTTGCTTCGACACTTTCTTAATGGTCTGCGTAACCTACGTACGTGTAACCTTTAAATTCAAAATTTGATCCACTAGTTTTTTTTTTATTGAAAATAAACAAACATCAGTTGATTGACATTTGAATAATCTCTTTTGAGACTCAAGAGGTTATATCAATCAATTGATACAAAAAAGATTAGCAATGTTTACATTAGTTTTTTGGCTAAAATCTAAAAATAAAAGCATTGTATCCGAAGAAGATTTGAATCCCAATGCGAACGAAGGAAAAATTACATTTGTAAAATATAAGGATAATAAACGGTACTTGGCAAAAATCGTAAAAAAAGTCGTCAGTGTAACCACAATATATTTTAAAATAAATTACATACTTTTCCAAAAGATTTAAACAATTTTTGAATGGTTTTTAGATGATAAAAAATATTTTGATTCCTTAAAGAAAGAGAGGAAAAAGACGACGAACAACAAGAAAGGGAGATTATAGAATCAATAGAGAAAGAACGTAGATTAAGACAAGAATTAAAAAAGTTAAGGGAAAAACGTAGAGAAAGAGAAAGGAGCGAAGAAAGAGAAGAGACAACAGAAAAGACGCAGAGAACACGACAAAGAAGCGAAGAAAATGACAGCGGTAATTATTTATAGTAGAGAGCAAGAGCTAAGAGAAGTCGAAGGGCTAAGAGAGCAAAGAGCAAGGGAAGACCAAGAGATAAGAGAGCGAAGGCAGAAAGAAGGGCAAGGGACAATGGAAGAAGAACAATTAGAAGAGGCTGACAATGATAGTGTAAATATTTTATTCCTTGAACATTTATATACTACAAATTAATTTATGATTTTTTAAGCATTAACATTTTTTAAAAAATGATTTATATTACAGAATAACGAGGATCCTCTAGATAAATGTCGGCGACCGCGCAATAGAGCAGTGCAGTTATGCAAAACTTATAATGTGTGGATCGACAAAGGAAATCTAACCTTCATTAGCAGATGGTAACATTCGCCTTATTATAATTAACTATAATATTTTCGCACGATTATAATCTACTACAATAAGCTATAGTGTAGAACTATAGTATATAACTACATCTTATAGTAAATACTATAAAATATTATAGTGATCTATTATAGTACTTGACTATAGTAGACTACTATAGTAAATAATATAAGTATACTATA
>UCOM01000720.1:0-64104 GCA_900474385.1 Ormyrus pomaceus | reverse complement strand
ATATATATATATATATATAAGTATTGTTATTACTTTAATCAATTTTATTAAATTTATTATAAAAATAAAAATTATATAATAATTATATATTCTGTTTTGATTAAAAAATTTTAATAAATGGCAATTATGAACATCGAAAATATTAGCTGCTTCTATTTTCCTATTAATATTAATAAATACTGTAATACTAGGATAAATTATATATTATAACTGTCAAATTCAAAATTATTTAAATTCAATTTGAGTAATTTATTTTGATCATGAAAATAAAAAATGATTAATTATTAAAATTTTTAAGAAAAGTATGTAAATGCAACTTAATATATATAGACATAATATAATTGTTTTATTTACAAATAAAGGCTATTTCAAATGAATATTGGTTTGTTGAGGTTATGTTTTAAAAAGTGTTTTTATTTTTTCTACAACGGGTTTTGCGGCAATAGTTAATATTTTGGTTAGGAAATATGAAAAAGAAATCCGTCATCTAAATAAAAAAATGTTAATGGATAATAATTTCAGAAACCAGTTTACAAAGTTTTTTATTTCCTTTCATTTTTATTCGTTTCTATTTCATTGGCAATGTTACAAGGTTATAATATAATACATGAAAATTATTTTGAAGTCAAAAAGATGTAAGTTACGTTCTGGAATGTTATAACATAAAAGAATCCGTTTTTATTAAAAATAAAAAAATTAAAGATTATTTGTGATCTTTACAAAATAAATATCTTCATGATGTATGACATTAATCTGAACAGTTATAACACTGGAATAATTTTAGGTAAACAAAATTCACTATAATTAATTAGAAAAACAGCAGTTTAAAGTGCTTTCATTTTTAGGTGTTCCAAATGATGGAAAAGGAACTGCACATTTAGCACTACAC
This sequence comes from Ormyrus pomaceus, assembly GCA_900474385.1. Classification (NCBI taxonomy): domain Eukaryota; kingdom Metazoa; phylum Arthropoda; class Insecta; order Hymenoptera; family Ormyridae; genus Ormyrus; species Ormyrus pomaceus. The sequence continues at coordinate 63,215 of UCOM01000720.1, read as the reverse complement.
AAAAAAACAAATACTCATGTTGTCATTAAAAAGTATGGCATTGATGATAAAGAAGGAGACGATTATAGCCTTATCGAACAGGAAATAATAACTACAAGAAAATTACAGCATCCAAATGTTCTTCCATACCTTACTGCCTTCATTTCTGGGCAGGATGTTTATGTCATTACACCTCTTATGGGATACGGGTCATGTAGTGCTTTACTTCAAGAGCATTTTTTACAAGGATTTCCAGAATTAGCAATAGCATTTATTATAAAAGATGTTTTACATGGACTTGATTATATACATAAAAAGGGATATATTCACAGGTATAGTTTTGTAATGAACCATTTTAATTAAAACAAATATAAATTAGTAAAAATTTTAATGATAAAATTTTACTTAGGGCATTAAGAGCAAGTCATATTCTTATTTCTGCAAATGGTCAAGCCTGTATTTGTGGTCTGCGATATTCTTGTGAAACCATCAAGGATGGTAAACGGCAACGAACTATTTATTCTTTTCCAAAATCTAGTACAAATAATCTTAAGTGGCTTAGTCCAGAATTGCTTCAGCAAGATCTTCATGGTTATAATGAGAAGTCTGATATTTATAGTCTTGGAATGACTGTATGTGAATTAGCTAATGGTGTTGTACCTTTTTCTAATGTGCCAGAAACTTTAATGCTCACTGAAAAAGTCAGAGGTTGCATTCCTCAAATTATTGACAGATCTACATACCTAATTGAAACTGAACAAAGTAAAAATATTACTTTACTATTTCAATTTAGTTTTAATTATATTAAACAAATTTATTGTTTAGTGAATTTATAATTTACAATTTAATTTTAGCTGCTGGAATAGTTGAAGATGGGAGTGCTATTAATGATGAAAAGAATCTTTCAGCTGCTGAAGTAGTTAATAATGATAATCCTGTTAATAATAAAAAGACCTATTGCCAAACAATGGCAACGCGTAAATTTTCAGAACCATTTCATGATATTACTGAACTTTGCCTCCAGTACAGTCCAAGTAATCGACCTGGCATTAATCAGCTTCTATCTCACTTATTTTTTAAACAGTGTAAAAAAAGCAATACTACTTTGTTGGGCAGTCTTGTACCTATAAGACCCTTAAATGAACATTATGTTGAAATTATGGGTGAGTTTTATTAAATAAAATGAACAAAATAACATTTTGTACTGAATTTTATTGATACAATTAACAGTAATTGATTATTTTTTTAGGGGAACAAACTTTGAATTTAGCTAATGAACTAGAAAATCTTGAACTTGAAAGCTGTCATTGGGATTTTGAAAATACTTGAAAAAGTATTGGTTTTTATTAAAATTTTATATTCTATCAAAATTAAGTAAAACACTTAAAAGTTTACTAAAATAATTGTCATCAAATGAATATTTTTGTGATGTTATTTGATTTTGTAGCTATGCTCTATTTTGTTTTATAATTGTTAAGATAAAACTTAAAATGCAAGTTTACTAGCGCAATTTCTCAATTTTGTATATAAGAATATTTTAAACATACATTATGAAAAAAAAATAATTGAATGCATAGCGTTAATAAAAGTAATAATAATAATAACAATAATAATAATATGAGTTACAAATAATTTGATTTATCCTTCCATTTTAATTAATTTTTTGTATCATTAATTTTATTTCTATTTAAAGTAATATTTTTCAAATTAAATGATTTTTTTTAAATTATGTTAGATGTTAATAATAAACGAATCAGATTTAAATCCCGTTTTACATATTTAAAATTTAAAACCCAGCTGTCAACTTGGTTCGCGCGCGCCGTGCGCTATGCCACTGATTCTAAGTCGTGATTGGTCAAATCTTGGTAAAATAAACAAAATTAACCAATCGCAGCTCTCATACAATGGCACAGAGCACGACGCTCTAGACGCGACCCTTTTTGTATATACATGCCGCACCTAATCATAACATAACCTACAAATTTTGTTTGGTATACCCACCTCGGGAATCACGCTGAGGTTCAAATTCTTATCATTTATCAAAAATATAATTTTTAAATATCGTAAAAATGAAAATTATGAAATTTGCAATATTATGATTAAAACGGTAAACTTTCTACTTCAAACTGTATTAAGCATCTTGTTTTTATAATATTCAAAGAAGCTTTTTTCAGATTTGTTGCTTTGTAAATAGCTTTTACATACAAAGATTTTAAATACGAAAATGGATTATTTTCAAATAGTATTATTTTTTATATTTAATGGTCTCTTTTCTTTGGCAACTGCTCAAACTGATACATTTGATGAAGAATTAATGTTAAAACCTTTACCAAATGGATATGTTTATGCTTACTTTCAATTTACTACTTTGTGGGAAACTCAAAACGATGTTAATAAGTGTAAGTAAAATTTCTTTCTTTCAGCATTTAGAGTTCTATTAATAATTTAAATATAATTAAATATATGTTTCTAATTTCATTAGTGAAACATACACATTTGTTTCCTCGAGGACTTGCAGAAATTATTAGTAGGCATCATGTTGATGAATTACAAATTACTTTGACTGAAGGATTGTGGAATTATGAAAAGTATGGATACCCATTTTTCAGTGCAGGGCCTGGGGTTGAAATTTCTGCTTGGTTTAATAAAAGGGTATCAGAGTGAGTAACAATTAAATTTTATTACCCATAGACCTCAGCACTGTAAACGACAAATTAGTCTATTAATTCAAATTATTATTTTAGTGTTGATCAAGAATGGAAGGGACTGACTAATGCCCTTTCTGGACTTTTGTGTGCTTCTCTGAATTTTGTGGATCCATCAAATAGCCTTTCACCAAAATTCAGCTTTAAGCCAGCAGGAGCTGTTGCAGAAACACCCAACACTAGTCACTTACGATATTCAGCATTACCTCGTGAAACAGCATGTACAGAGAATTTAACACCATTTAAAAAACTGCTACCATGTGATTCTAGAGTGCATATTTTTTTTATAGACTTTATATTTTTATATTTTTAAGTCTATGTTTTATTAAAAAAAACTTAATTTTTACAGAAAGGACTTGCAACACTGCTAAATTCAGCATTTATTCATAATACAAATTATCATTCCATAGGAATTCATTTTCGTTCCGTATGTCGTAATACAGAGTGTTCTAAATTATCTCTTGAGCTCAAGCAAACTGTTTCCTTAGTGTATGATACTGTAACATTTGATATCAAGGTAAATTATGCATGGAATATTAAAATGTGTTTGAAAAAACACTTGAAAAAATCATTTAGTTTAATTCTATTATTATTTTTAATATTCTTTTAAATTGAAGGACTGGTCAACTCGTAAGTTGTTCGGTATTGGATTGAGAGGTGCTTGTCCACTTGCAACATTAAGCAACATATATGTTGATATTTCTAGCAATACCAGTACACATACTTTTAAACTCACACCTCCACCAAATGCAACAGCTGTCAGTCTAAGAGGAGGACAAGAATTCAAGTTTGCCATTTATGATATAAGAATGCATTCAAATGATGCATCAGCATTTAGTATAGCTGCTCTCTATGAGGAACAAAAATCTTCTGGAGTTAATTATCCCTCAATACTTTATGCAAACAGATATATAATTGGTAAACACGAAAAATTTTTCGTTATATGTTGTAAAATCTTTGTAATATATTAATCTAATTTTACTCTTTCATTATAGGATACGGTCAGGAAAAAGGAACATTAGTCACAAAATTATATAATAATCACTGGCAACCAATAGATATCGTTTTATTAGAAAATGTGCCATGGTATCTTCCACTTTACTTACATTCCATGAAAATAATTCGCAGAGGGCAACCTGTCCAACCGTGTAAGAATTCATTTTAAGAAAATGATGATTTTCAAGGTTTCAGAGAATTATTTTTATTAAATATTTTTCAGTGGCTCAAAGGTATATTCCTGGAAAAGAAAGGAAGCAACCTTACCATCTCGAGTTAATCTTGCGTTTACCACCGCATTCGATGACTAAATTTTCGGTGGACGTAGAATACATGTTCTTGAAATGGCAAGAATATCCACCAGATGCTAATCACGGCTTTTATATGGGGCCTGCCGTAATTACGGCATTTCTTCCGGTTGCTAGAAACTATACGGCACTGCCGCAGGATGGTAGTACTATATCCTCCATGTGAGTAAATAAGTCACATTAAATTGCATTTTTCATTTACAAAATACTCATCATTTAATTTTATTTATATTAAATTACTTTACAATTATAATTAGCTTTCTTAATTTAATGTTTCATAAAACATACAAATTTCTACTTAAACTTCGGAAAATCCATTACAAACTAAAAATACAATAAAGAAATTTTTATCAGTTTGTTAAAAAATTTATTTTAAAAACACTATTAGTAGTCGTAGGAAATGATCTAATGAAACACAAGCGAATAACTAAGCAAAAATCAACTTTCAGATTCAACGCCACGCGAACGGGTTATTTAGTGCAGCTGCGGACGGAGCCGCTGCTGATAAGCCTACCGACACCGGACTTCAGCATGCCGTACAACGTCATTTGTCTGGCTTGCACAGCGGTGGCTCTGGCCTTCGGACCGTTGCATAATATTTCTACGAAGAGGCTCGTGCTTAAGCGCATCGAGAAGCAGGGTTACCTGCTGGCCTTCCTGTCGAAAGCACGACGGCTGATTGGCTTGAAAGAGAAGACTGCATAAAAAAATGCGTATTACGCGCGCCGAATAAGATAGAATATAATTGTTTATAAGTTAAACGTTCGTAATTCGATAATAAAAAAGATAAGTTTATTATAATTAAGCGTGCGTTTCGTTATTCTTTCCGTACTTCCTGGATAGAGAGTCGATAAGGGATAATAATCGTATCAAAATGCGATCGTTTTAATACATATTTAAATAGCTTCGATTCAGCAGCGAAATTATTTAACCAAGTTATTAAGAATTGTCCTGATCTCTTAAATTGTGTAAGGCAGCGTCACCACACCAAGCACTTTTTTCCGGGATTCATGGGACTGCCAAGGGGACAGTTGAACACTTTGGCGAAGTCTTCTGTGTTGGAGAGAGTGCCAATGACGCGGTATTTGCCAGGCGCGTGAACAGCCGTCTTGAGCTTGTTCCTCATGGCCTCTGGTCGAATCTGGCCGCACCAGACTTGCGCGAAGTTTAGGAAGAATAGTTGCCTGCCCGTTGCATTAATACCCGGCAGGCTCTCGTCTGCGTTCTCGTTCAGAGATAGCCATTTCTCGTATGCCTGTTTGCAAGTTTTCTGGTTAGTTTATTAAACCGCGGATGATGTGCTTCTTTTTAGATGATATTTAATTAACTTACTCGAAATGCCTGCTTTATGCCGCCGTTATCGGCAATGTTCTCGCCCTGTGTATTCGCTCCGTCTATCGGCATTCCAACTTCTTTGACGATGTACTTGCTATACTGATCTGTAAAGGAGATCGTCAACACCGGTAATATCCAGAAGTACTTGAGAGTGCGCGGTCTTAAACGTAAAGAGAAACGTGAAAAAAGACTAACCAACGAGACAAGAAGCTCTTTGATTGAACTCGTTGATGGTGTCGTCGTTCCACCATCGATGTAGGTTCCCGTACTTGTCGAACAATCGGCCCTTGTCGTCAAAGCCGTGGGTGATCTCGTGACCGATAACTACGCCTATGCCACCGTAGTTCAAACTGCGCGGAAAGTATCTGTGGTAAAACGGCGGCTGTAGTATCCCAGCTGGAAACACTGTTGGCGAAGTAGAGCAGAGAAATTAGGGTCTTCATTATTCATAGGCATTTCGTTAAATTAAGATTAAAATAAATTTTGGTCTAATCTGCCAACAGTTTGTAAATTGCAACAAGCTTTAGAAAAGTTAAATGTCCGCCAGTCACAAATTCATCAAGAATAAAGTGTCTTTTATCTTTTGCGATAACTCTTTAATTCGAATCTTTTTGAAAAACGTTTTCAGATTAAAAAAGCTAAAATAAAACAATAGATTTATGGCACTCACTTATTTGATTTTTATTGCGACTGTAATAGGCATTGACGATAGCTGGGGCTGCATTCCAAAGAGTTTTATTGACCGGGACACCGAGTCTATTTTGCTCGATCCTAGTCAAGTGGCGCAGTATGTTGAGGGTGTTCTCAAAGTACAAGTCTGGGTGAATGACCACCTGCGGTCAAAAGCAGTAACCTGTTTGTCGGTTATATAATACTTAAGGCCATAATATGTAGCTAAATTCAATTTTTCTTAAAAAATCCAATCATTTTTAAAATGATAAAAATAGATATTTTCTAGGTTGCTTTTCTTAGCTCGTTAAGTTTCGAAATTTCGGGCAAAATATCACGTAGCAGGACTTTTCACAAATTTCTTACGTCTCTGTAGCGCTCGTCAAGTTCGTTAGGCCGTAAAATGAAGTCTGGATAGCCGATGCGCAGCTGCATCGCCTCGACCTTCTCACTGGCGACTCTCTTGGTAGCCGAGTCCAGCCAGCTGGACTGGTTTAGGAGCTCGCGAAACGAGCGCTGGATCTCGTGGGTCATCGTCAGCGTCTGCGTAATTCATTCAGTCTATAAAGCACACCCTCCTCTTATACAAGAGCGATTCGAGGAACGATAATCACATCTTTTTTGCTCTTTTCGTCGAAATACTTCCTGACGAACATCGAGCCGACGGCCATTCCCATGTTGGAGTTCACCTGGGCCACGCAGTTCTTCCAGCGGGACGGCGATTTCACCCTCCCGAAGAGGATGTAGTAGAAGGTCTGCTTGGCCTCTTGAAACCGATCGTCCAGATTGTTCACCCGGTGCCGGACGAAGCGCCAGAACAGATAGTTAGCGACTACCCTGCAGCAGCAAGTACAGCCATTTTACCAAGGGCGAACGAACCGGCAATCGGTCGCCGGCGTACTTACCTCCTCGGTGTCTCTGAGAGAAGCTTCACGAGATCTTCCAGGTACCTCGTCGCGAAGAGCACGACCGGCTCCGAGTAGCTGACGGGACGCGCCAGAACAATCGAGAGATACCGATGCCAATCGATCTCTGGTATCAGCTGGTGCAGCTCTCCCAGCGTCATCTTCTTGTACGACTCCGAGATGTTGCGCCTTTCGTCGGAGGATATCGTGATCTGCATAAAGGGAAGCTCATTGAGAATTAATCGGTTACATTGAGGGGCTGCGATCGATCCGAAAACTCACGTTCGCCAGTTGGATTTCAAATTTTATGAGCTCCTCGGCGTGAGACTTGACAGTCCTGGCCGACGCGCCGAGCAAAGTAGCGACGGTGATCAGATAATTCTTGTACGCCATCAGGTAGATCATGTTCGAGGGCTGATGAAAGTAGTCCTTCGTAGGTAAGCCAAGCGTCGTTTGATCGAACTGAAAGGGTGAAGTACAATAAAAGGTCGATGTCGCGCAATTTTGCTTTTGTAAAGTTTCGGCAGGATTAACCGATACCTGTATGATGTACTGGTCGCTGTTCTTAATATCCGGGCCGACCCACTCCGAGATGAGCACGTCGTTGTTGTAGAGTCTGAGCTGGGCGACGAGCAGCAGCCAGTCGAATCGGTTGGGGTCCCATTCGGGCCTCAAGATCGGCCAGCCGCCCAGTTCGTCCAAAAGCTGCAGCAGCGGCCGCTCCATTCGCTTCTCCAATATCTCTGGGCCGCAGCAAGACTTAGACGCAATTAGCGAACTCTCTGTACTCGCGCTCGACAACGAGATATACATATATCTATATATATATATCCTTACCGTTGTTCATGCAGCTGCGGAACAGGTTCTTGGCCTTGACGATCGCGTCGTCCTCGCGCGCCTGAGCCACCATCGTCGAGGGCTCCTCGAGAAGATTCTTGAGGACCAAGTCCAGGGACTCGCGCAGCGTCTCGAACGTGTCGAAGCCGGCCTTGTCGTCCGGAATGGGGTTGTACTTTTTCCAGTTGCCGCAGGAGTACTGGTAGAAGTCGGCGCAGGGATCCGCGGTCCTGTCCATGTACTTCAGCATCATGTTTGCTGAAAATCGAAAAAAAAAAGTAGCGCTTGGTTTCGATGAGCCAAGGCAGAAAGCGACGAGGCTGCGTACCTTGTGCCTTGCGAATGTATTGTTCGTCCCAGGTGCTTTTCCAGAAGGCCCGGTAGTCCAGGGATTCGCTTACTTCGTCGCCGTAAGGCTGAAAGTCGACAGTATAAATTAAGGCGCCACTCGCGATTTTTTATTTCGAAAGCAGAGCGAAGCGGTTACCAGAGAGTCGTCAGTTTCGTGTCGGACCTGCCAGTCGGAAGCGTCGTTCCCGAGACTGGCAACCTGTTCCCTGTCCTCCTCCTCCTCCTCCTCGTCTTCCTCCTCCTCCTCGTCCTCGTCCTCATCCTCCTCCTCGTCGCTCTCCTCGCAATCCCTGGAGACTTGGACGCCTCGCCTACCTCTCACCTGCAGCCTCCTGAAACGTGCCGAAGCTCTGATTACGTAAACGAGGCGAAGCCCGATTGTTCTAAACGCTGCATTTCCGGGTAATTTTCTTTGCTTCCGGCTACGGGTGTGTGCTTCATCGACGTGTGATGGAGCAGGCTCAATTGGCAGGGAAGAAAGTTGAAAGAATTTTAATAAAAATAGTTTATTAAAAAAAGGAACGTTCTTCGATTTTCGAAACAATAGATCAATCACAAATGATTGAAACCCCGAAGCAGAATATCAAATTTTCTACTACTTCGAGGAATTTTTCGTTTATTTTTTATTATTATTGATTCTTCTTCCTGCCTTGCCGCTGAGAGCAATACTCGAGCGGTATTTTGAAGAGCGCGACGGGACACTCAAAAGTAACGTGAGCCATCGCCTCGATGTTCTCGAATAAAGTTCGAGCTGCTCTCTCAGCCGCGATTTTGACTCGTCGAGTGTTTGTTCCGGTGGCTTTGTGTACTATCTCTTTAATCGCAAAAGTCAACAAGTCTAGAGCTCCGTCGAATTTACTAATTAACTTATGGGCTTGAGCATCTGAAGGTTTATCAGCGTTTTATCAGAATCTTGCTAAATTTAACTTTCTTCCAAAAATAGTATATACTCGCAATTACAAGGAGATATTTATTTAGTCAGAATTCAAAGAGGCGTGTCGTGCGTAAAAAAAAATTGTCCTACAAATGAACCGCAATATTTTGTTTCAGGAATCAGTGTGCAATTTACAGAAGCTTCCTGCTAAAACACTAAAATGTTCTCAACGAATCGTAAGAAAAAAAACTAGGCCCACGCCGAGGGCGGTAAAAGCGCGCGCGTCCCGCGTGCAAAGCAACACCTGGCGGCGTTCGGCGCTCGGGGAAGAGAGGCGCGCGCGAGATCGCGCTTGCGAGCATTCTCGCTTTTGGACATTCTACCGTGAGGGATTTACTTGCAGTTCCTGAAGCAGCTCGCTTTTGAGGCCGTCGGCTGAATGGGCTGCTGCTGCTGCTGCCGTCGCCGCCGCCGCTGCTGCTGCTCTCCGGCTTCGCTCGATCTCCGAGCTCCGCTGAAAACAAAAGCGAAAAGCGATAGAAACCAGCGAACGAGGGCGCGCAGCTGGAGGAAAAAATCGCGAAATCTAGATCGCGCTAATGACGGCCGCAGCTTCGTTCTCTCTCACTCTACCTGGTTCGGTTGTCGGAGCTGATGAGCTCTCGATCGATTGCGCCGCCGAGAGCTGATCTTGCCTGCTTTGCAAGCGCGATCGAGCTTCTTGTTAAAGTGTCGTTGTTTTTTTATTTAAAAAAAAAAAAAAAAAAATGCCGCACAATTGCGCCGAAGGAATGTGCGGTTTTAAAGTTATATCGCGCGGAGTGTAGTTTATCTCCTTAAAGCGGTGAAGCTCATTGAATCATAAAAAATTAAATCTTATATTTCTGGGTTATAAATGATGTCTCATAAAAGTAACAAAGTTAAGGCAGAATTAATTAAACTTGCAATTGTGGCAATTGACAATTGTTCTAACTAATACGATTTCTTATTTGACGACGTGAAGCAACATTTGTTCCGCGAAATTTATCAAGTGCGCGTCTTCGCCCTGGTAATTTTCAAAAAAAAATAAATCAGCTTCAAGGAAAATCCTCCTTTTCCGGTTACACTCTTCCAAATGTAATAATCGTAATAAAATACCTGGTTCATATCCCTCTTCGATCGCGGAAGAGGCGGGGTCGTGATCAGCGTTTCCGCGGGAATGAAACTCGTTTCGACATCTGGATGAAATATTCGGTCTGCTAGCTCGGAATGTTCGACATCATTTTGGACGGTAGCTGCGGACGTAAAAAATTCTGTATTTCTGTTAGAATCTCGTTTATTTTTTTCGAAATCCATGCGTATAATAATCATTTGCTCGGTTACAGTCAAACCTGCAATCAAATATAACTCGACTACTTCCTCTATCCGGAATTTCGTCCTCTAATCATAGGGGACTGTGCAATTTTAAAATTATATCAGTATAATTTCAGCGGCGCTCCGCTCTAAGAACGAACATTCTGAAAAGCGAGCTTCGCTTATCGTCCAGCTGTAAAGAAGGGTAAAAAACTTCGAGCGCTCACGCATAAAGCCGCGCTCGTCGAGGAGTCGGGCGGCGACGGGCGGCGCGGCGCTGGAGGCGTCGGCCTCGTCCGCCGGGTGCGACGAGCGCATCGTCAGCTTCCCGATGACGGTCGACTTGGAGATCGCGATGATGATGATCGCCGTCGGCAGGATCACCGCCGGGATCAGCAGCATGAAGCGGATCCTCGTGCGCCAGATATCGTTGCCGCCCATGCACCACCTAAGGATTTGGCAAAATTATTATATTGTAATAAGAGAACGGGAGAGGGAAGCTTTGGGAAAAGCTCTCGACTCTCTCTCCGAGGAGATGCGCTTTATTGCTTTTTATTCGTTTCAGGCTCGGCACGGTCGAGCTTGCGAAAATGTTTAAGCGCTTGAAATTCGCCTCTCGGTTCGCTTCAATTAGCGGATAATAAATCTTGATAAAATTGTTAATAAGCAGAATTGGAATGGACGATTAACGCTTTAGCCTTGGAGCGCGGTATAAAGAGCTGTTTACCATTATTAATATATCTCGATCGCAATGCGAGGATTAATAGTGACGTATCAATAATCGCTTATCAACGCGCAATTGATCCACGCTTATATGAGTTTCAATTAAAGCTGCATTCAGCTGCAAAGCAGTAATTTTAAATAAATTTTGCCCGAAGCATCTTAATACGGTGTTGAGAGTATCGATGCCGAAGCCGAAGCCGGAGAGGAAAAAAATCCTCGGTCAAAAGCGATCCCGATCGAGGAGCGCTGAAAGCTTAATCGCGTCAAAGTTGTCTAAAGCACGCAGCGTTAAAATCGTCGAAAAGATAAAGGAAAAAAGCGCGCGGGCATGGGCAACGCGCACAAGCTCGCGGCCTCGAGTGATCTCCGCCGTATGAAAGCGGCGGCGTCGAGGGACTTTGCCCGAAAAAGAGAGAGAGAGAGAGAGAGATCTCTAGTGCTTTCATACGCGAGAGGGATCCGGCAAAGAGGCGGGAGTCGGAAAAAGGGACTCGGCGCGTCGGGGCGGCTTTGATCTGCGAAAGAACGGAGGGCCCGGTACAGGGGGTCAGGAGTACGTACTTGAGCCTGCCGGTGTCCTTGTTAACGGCGAGCCTGCAGGACGGGCAGATCCCGCTCCCCTGGCACTCGTCGTCGCTTATCTGGCTGGTGGTCTCGCCGGCGGTCCGCATCCCGCTGCCTCCTGGATTATGTATATGTATGTGTATATTCGATTTTCAAACGTCAGCAGCTCTGCACCGGCCCAAAGTGCACCGAGCCGCTCTCTGTTTTTACAGAGGGTGCGAGCTCGCGAACTTATTCCTTTTGGCAGTGCAGCTCTGCGCTTCTGCAATTTTCACCGACTCAACTTTTTACGATTCTAGATTGCTCGAGGAATTAAACTTTAGGACAAGCGTTAAAAGTATCGTTCAAATTAAAGTGTATGATAGATCGTTGCGTAAAATGCTCTTTGTAGTCCGGGATGAAATGGGGGGGTGGGTATACAATGTCAACGGAGTAAGTGCTTCTTTATGCAATGAGAGTGAAAAATTGACGTCATCGATTAAAAATCAGTCCTTTCTACGCGTCCTTTTCTCTAACTTTATAAAAAGTTCATACCTTTTGCTTGGGAAAACGGGAAAAAAAGTGAAATATCCAGCACTCCCAGGGAGCAGTAAATGTTCTCCAAGCTCGGCGCTCGGCGGGAAATTCGAAGCAGCAGCGAGCTCGCGCACACGAAAGGACGAGGGGTGGGTACAATAGGTGTAAAGCCGCGAGAGGAAAGGTAAGGCGCAAGAGAGGAGGACGAAAGGGAGGAAAAGAAGAAGCTGGCCGCGAGGGTGCCCGTCGAGACCGGCCGTTTCGCGCCGACTGTCATATCTAGGACAGGTCTGAATGTCAATCTGGACGATTGGCCGCGAGAGGAGGTGGGGAGGCAAAGGAGAGGAGGGGGAGGAGAGGACAGACACGAGAGATCTGGCAATTAATCTATTGTAAGCGAAGCGAAGCGGCCGGCGTGATTGCCATGCCGATCCTCTCTCTCTCTCTCTCTCTCTCCCGTGGTGAGAAGGAGAAAAGAGGGGGAGACGCAGATTAGATTTGCTCGTCAAGGACTCGGCGGTTCTTTGTCGAATTATTCATGTAACAGGTACGAAAATAGGGTATATGAATGAACCACTGACGCGCTGCTCTGAATAGCGAGAGCTATCAGAAAACAAATTGTACTGGCGTTAATCAGTACAGATCGAGCGACTCCGTTTGGAAGGAGCATCGGCTCGCTGTATATTTCAATATACGCTTTCGGCGAGCTCGGATCGGTGTCTCGCTGTATTATAAATTCTGGTCAAGAGTTTATAATATTTCGTTAACGACGAGATCTCGACACGTTAGCCCCAATTCCCCGATGCGCCGCGGCGCATCTCGAGCTCGAAAAGCCGGGGGATCCGCATCGCAAAAGGTTTCGTGCGCGCGCTCGCTCGAGCAAGCCGGCCGCCGAGCCTCCTCCTTCGCCCTCGCACTTGGCTACTTACCAATCGACCTTAATTAAGGACAATTATCGCTCCCCGCGTCCCACGGACTCCGTGACAGGTTGTTTTCGAGAGCAGGAACGATCGCGCGCGTTCGCCTATCAGGTCGCCAAGCGCCGAGAGCTCTGCCGAAACGGAGAACAATGGAGGCCGCCCGACGCCCCTTTTCAATCGAGCTTTTTACCGCGTCTGGATTGCGCGACTGGATATATGCTGATTTCTACTTTGGCGCGGATTACGTGCGGCTGGACGAAACGTTTAGGTATAATTCTGATGCGCTTTTTGTGGAAAACTGCATTAGCGTTACTGAAAAATTCCTTTTAGTATTTCGGCAATCGAATTAAATATTTTGTGTCAACGTTCACTGTAAGGCATAAAAAGCCGACGACGAGAAAATAAATCTCAAGTACTCCTCTTTCGGCGCTTGCGATCTTGCACAGCCTCGAGGAACCTCAAGTTGGAGCAGTCATAATTCGTGGGCATGTACTCAAGTTTATCCGTGCCCAAAACATCGTCCAAGTCATCCCTCGCGATAACGCTGGGCAGAGGCTCGGCGTCCTCTCGGAGCATAATACACAGCGCAAACTGCCGGATTTCGTCGTATTTGCTCAGGTTAGAGTGATTCGTGTCAGATACGAGTTTTAGGCCCGACTCTTATCGCCGCCGAAAATACCTCGCGGGGCATCTTGATTTTTAACGCGATTCAGTCGGGATTCAAGTAAACCTACTTTCGAGCGGGTATTAATATAGCAGAAGCCGAAGACGGATTTTTTTCGCAAAAATCGAGGACGCGATTGAAAACAAATGAGGTTTTTTTTTGTTATGGATGAGCGCAGGAGGAGCGTAGCGGAGACAAGCTTTTTAAATTAAAAATGAAGTATCGGATATATACTTACCATTACTCGCGAGAAAATAATAGCTCGCAGCGCTTGCGAAGTTTCTTCTTATCAAAAGAGATACATTTGACATTCTGTAGAGTGTTGCCTTGCATCCTGAAGTTGATAACTCGGTTATATAACTTCTCAAGTATCGTCATGTAGTTTGATTTACTCTTGATTCAAGGACCGTATAACTTACAGTATAATTTGCGACTGAATAAATAAATTGAAACATAAATTTTAACAGATATTAAATTTATTTGTTAATATAATAGGCGATTCTAAAATAAAATGTTTCCAGAGTTTCAAAAGGTGCAAAAATTAAATTCTTTTCAGCATCAGGATTTTAATAGGAACTGGTGAATAAAATAGAGAAGCGTTTCATGGCAATTGCTGATGCTGTTCACACCAGATTAATTTATTTAGTAGAATACAAAAGTGTCGAAAAGAAAAGTCTTCGCTTTAATTCGTATGAATCAGTTCTCACGTTGCTTCGACTATTCGTACATTTGAGGCTGATCTCTTCGTTCGGCAAGTTTTCTTGTTTCTTGGTATCGTATTAATTAAGTGAGAGGGCGGTGATCCACGGGAAGCATTTAAAACTTTCATCAGGCATTTGGCACAGACTCGTATTCTTCCTCGTATTCGTGTACAAATCTTATGCTATGACAAAGTCGAAACGAATGTCTCGGTCGAAGACAAAAAAAACTAAGAACAACTGTTTTCTCGAAAGAACTACAATTTGAAAAAACGCATATCAAAAAGTCGGTACGAATACCTTTGTACATATATACTGCATTGATTGACGACGATCGCCGTCGAGGTTCGTGGTAAAAAGAGGAGCAGACTCCATATTATAGGGAGAGAAAATTGTTCAGGATCGCTTCGAAATCGCGATTGGTCGTTTTTCCTCGCCTCCCTCGACGCGCCATTTTTCAAAGTATCAAATTTTTTTAAAATAGTTGCACTCTTATATAACGACATTTCTCTAATATTAATATTCGTCGCTTACGAAAATAACAGTTACCTACAGTTAAGTGTCAGCAAAAAGATTGTAGAAATAATTTTGCGCGATACAAATTGCTGCAAAGTAAAGTTTTTGCTTGAGTCTGTAAAGTATGCGTAAAAATGCAGAATATTTTTTTATAGTAGGCCGAAAATTCATTTGGTTTATTAAAGAAACAATTTTATATAATTGCTCTTTAAAAAATTGACATTATTTGTGTGTACAATTTTAATACATTTTTTTCTACCTCACCTTAGATATAATTCTAATTCATCTAAATATAAAAAAGTATATTCTTAATTTAATTTAAAATGGTTCAGAATACGCTTTGAAAATTAAAAAAAAATGTAAATTAATTCAATATTTACTTTTTGATTATATGGAACCATTAAAGTTTAAAAATTGTTGAATATGAGAACGAAACTCAAATAAAGTTACGATTTTTTAAGATACTCGGTCACCCTCCATATCATATTTTTATACATAAATTTACACTATATGCTGTATTCCCTATGACTATATATATTTATATACGTATACTTTCAAATTACGTATTATTTTGATTATTCAAAGTTTTGACAACTGAAAAGTTGGGCGTCAAGAGCGATCATAAAAAATGACAACATAAGAAAACGATCTTTCGCGATTTCAGAAGCAGCCCAAATATAAGGCGTCTTAAACATCTACTACGATTCGTGTACTTTGTATGCAAGTTTACGTGTACATGTGCTTTCCTTAATCCATCGAATCGAAATCGATTGTTTCGTTTATTTTTCTCACGGGTCTCGGAACGTTGGATCGACGCTTTTATTTGACGCATCGCGGCAGAAGGGGCTGGATTTTAGATTTAGCTATAATCTGACTGTATATATTATTATTATAGTTAATATTTTAATTATTAATTAATTTTCATCGTTTATCTTTTTTTTTTTTGATTGGTCGTGTGTGACTGTGATGATCCAAGTCCGAAGGTGGCTCGAACCCACATAGAGGTCGAGCAAACCCTCAGATTTTAATCGAACAGTGATTAATTACGCAGGTCTTTTTCTCTCCCATATATCATTATATAATTATATCCTCATTAAATACAACGACGTCGAATATCTAAAATTCCACACACGTTCATCCTTATTTTATGTAAATGTTATTAATTTCTTTTGTAAACACTCTTTCCTAAATTTTTTTCTCTTTCTTTTTTTAAAACTCCCCTTCCATTCTTATTCGTTCCTTAATATGTGCGCCTCCTTTATATAAAAAACTTTTTATGAAATATGTAGAAATATAATGTGTATATCTCGTGAGTGGATGTTATCATCAGATTTGACAAAGTATCCTTGAATCGCGCCCTCCGGTACATGTATATATCTGTGAGAACGCGAACGTTATTTTTTGTTTGGTTTGTTCTTATCTTTCAGTTCATTTTTTCTGTTTTGCTTAGCAGGTATCACTTGAGCAGATAGATAATTGTTTCTGTACTTCTCGCCACACCTCCTCACTTGTGTAAGAAATGGTACTCCAGGATGTCCTCTTCATCTGGGGAAAAAATATTTACGTAAATCATTTGCAGTAGAGCTGAGGCTCACGGTATCGATTAACTTTGCACGTATAAATATAATATTGATAATCTTTATGGGAAGTCTAGACAGCATTTAAAAACTACTTCATTTATTTATTTTACTTCAAATAGCTAAGGAATTATTTAAGTTTTTAAAACTTTATATGGCAATAAATATGAAATTGATATTTCAAATATAACTTTATTTTTTTTAATCTATCAAATAGCCCTAGGTGTATTTAATATTTATTGCTCCTAATTTGTTTATCGACTGTAAAAAAAAAAAAAAAAAACAATTCGATATTAATGCTATCTGATAGCCACCATATGCACTAAATTATTAATTAAAAATTATTTTCTACAGTAAGAAAAATGAACAAAAAAAATAAATAAATAAATAAATTAAAAAAATAAAAACAAATTTTTTTATGAAGAAAAGTTACAGAAAGGCTACAAATTAACTTTCTTAGAAACCCTAATAAACGAAGAAGCAGCAGCTGCCAATATAATTGAATTCTGCAATAAAAGATTCTTAGAAAACATAATGTTTTAAGATTATTAACTGCAATGTTGTATATTAACTTTTGGATGTAACAGTAAAGCATACAAATTTTTACACTTAATTAAAATAATAAAATAATATGTTGAAAAAATCTTTTCCTGTATAAAATATGTACAAAGTAACTTTTAACATTTACATTGTATTAAAAATGCATAAAATTACAAATTACAAGGAAATATAGTATTTTATAAAATGAGATGTAAAAAAACATTACTGTAAAGAAAATGTTTCAAAAAGATGCACAGCAATGTAATATAATATATTTACATAAATATCAATGTAATAATTACAAAAATTGACATTCTTGCAATATCGAGCATAAGAAAAAGTAATTCGATCTTTTGAAGAACGTGCCATGCCAAAGAGAAAATAAGTAAAAAGCATACCCTCTCTGCTATTTTCCAGGTCACTAGTCTGCGTCTGCGTTTCCTCTTGGGCACGTCGGACTGCTTTATTGGGTTGGTGAGAGATGCACAGCAAGGCACAAAAATGATTTTACTGGATTACAAAGTGTGTCGCCCTGGGACTTTGTGTTTATAATCTTTTGTTTTTCTTTACTCTCGATGGAGGAAGTGCACTCGTGCTTCGAGCCCGAACAAACGTTCGGTGATGTGACACAACTTGCCGTCAACCAAAATTAAGACGAAGAGAAAGAAAGAGTGCAACACATGGTGATCTTTGATAATGGATAAAAGTGAGCGAGTGATGGTGAGTAAGACACATAAACGGATCGAGAGAAACAAAAAATAAGACGAGAACAGAGGAAAAAAAGCAGCTGGATCGCTCGCATACTTCAAGCTTCGGACTATGTATGTCATATCGCAAAGGAATTCACCCTCTTCTGAGATTTCAGAAGTAACACGATAAGTCTGCATAGCATCCTTTCTTTTCCGGATTATTACGTTTGAGTCGAATGATACAAGAACATCTTCATTTGTTTGATTTTAATATATGCATATACTGTATAACTCTGAAGCCATAAATTTGCGAACGAACACCACAGACCAGGCATAATATAAAATGCGAATATATTTTACAAAGGAATATAATAATTTTGGTAATGAATATCGACTATCCGGAGTTCACCAAATTATAACGATGTGTCGTGTTAGCGCGGCGGTGAAGTTCTTTTCGTATAGAAATTCTTTTACATGACTAATACGTGTCAACTACTTGAAAATTCATTTCTTCTTTTTAGTATCGAAATGCATGAAAAGCTCTAATGATTTTGACGCGATTGCGTATTAGTTTTTTACCTTGGGTAAAATTTATTTTCAACGAGTCTACAAATAATTATGTAACAAAAAGTTATGTAAAGATTTCTAAAAAATGTTCTTACAAAGTTTTTACGATATGTACACTCATTGAAAGAGCCTTAAATCTCACGTTACATTGCTACACTTAATTACTTGAACAAACATTTTTCATTGCATTAGGGCAAACTACTGACACCGAAAACATTGATACTTGTTCGACATAACCATAGCGACGAAGTTAAAATTTATTTAATTATAAAATTTTTATAAATCTACGAATACGTTTTTACGTTTAAAAAATTATTATGTTCACTTTTGAATCAGCTTAAGAAAGCTTACCGAGTAGTGACTCTGACCTCTTGGCTATGGTTATTAGTCAGATAACATCAATACAATTTAATGAATAGCATAAATAAATAAGCTCGACCGATTAGTTTCTACAGTTTTTAGCTTTTTATTTTTGTTTCTCCAAGCAAGCTCAGACCTTGAGCAAGGAAGCATGTTGTGTAAGTTTGTGCCTTCGCTGAACGTCCGTTTCGTTTTCTTAAATATATGCGTACCGGTTAAGACGAGCGAGATCAAAATCACAATTATTACAGGCTTAAGAAATATCTGTATAAATATATACGACAGTAACGGAAGACAAAAACGAGTTGCTGTTTTCTTTTTTTCGTATACAATCGATAAGAAAGCTGACTGAGTAAGATGATATAAAATAAAATATATTCTTTTACTCAGGCATACTTATCTCGTACCTAAACTAATCACTAATTGTACATATATTTTTGCAGTAAATGCCATGCGAATGTGCAGAAACAAATTGAAAAAATTACTCAAATAAAGAAAAATGCTTGCTTGACACATCGATTTCTTTCTTACAACATTCACATTTATAAAAACAATAAAGAAAATAAGTTTTTTAAATTTAATGTCTCGCTTTCATTTTTTCCTGTTTTCTTCCATTTTTTTTAATTAAAATGCTTAAATGGCACAGTTAAGTATAATGCATAAATTATTTACAATTTTACGACTTTATAAAATGCATTAATTACGTTATCGAATTGCAACGCAAAGCTGTGCGTATTTGCGTTTTGTCATCGATTTGTCTTTTTCATCATAGACTCTGCGTTAACAATTCTGTCAGTATTTATAACATATATATATTATATATTTATAATAATTATTTATATATAAATATATAAAAAAACTAAATTTTCACCCTTCGATTTCTTTTTTACTTTAAGTTGCTCGATAACTAAAAAAACCCGAAAGCCAATTGATATTTCCGTCTATATTGAATTTTGTTTTCGATAACGGTTCTCGTCGATGAATCGTTCAATACTTGACAGAACAAATTATCCGTCGCGGGTACCATTTGCGACATTTTTTAAAGAAATAGCTGCCCCATTGTCGTGGACAATCCTAAAACGCAATTAAATGGAAGAGAATTAATTGTTGTGATAATCCTCGATCGTTTATCGAAGGGATATTAAACGAAAGGCGATTATTACTGAATAATAATAATAATAATAATAAGTATAATAAAAGAGTCATATATTTTTAATATAAATATATATATATTTATATATAATAGGCGCATGCACTTTTTCCAGCATAAAACATCTAAAGTTCGCTAATTATGACGAATTTCTACACTCAATAAAGTGTTATTTACAATTGAAAAAAGGATCATGCTTATCTAAGTGTACGTGGCCTTGTGTGCTTTCACAAGAGGGACCTACAATACATAATTTTTACCGCGTTCTCAACAATAATGACAGATTTCGTGCTTTTATTTTAATTAAAATAGTGGAACGTTACTGGCTCTTCAGTGTTAGAGATAAGGTTAAATAGGATAGAATATGAAGTTGAAATTACATTAAATCAGTACCTGACCTAAAAGAAAGTGCTTGAATCAAATATAGAAGAGGTTTGAGCTACAGTGCATTTATGCTTCATTTATAATCTTCAAACTAAAAATAACAGGAATTTATAGAATTATTTCAAATACTATATTTATTTATACAAACTTACTTTAATATTGCATAAAATATATATTATATACTCTCAACATTAAGGACTTCTTAATAGTTTTTTAAAATACTATTATACTTTTGTGTAAATAGAAAAAATTACAGAGAAGATAATAAAATCAAACAAGTACCTTTCTATTTGAGATTACTATAAAAATAAATATGGCATATATTTAGCAATTATTATAAATTTTCAATTACTAGTAAGCTAATAATAATAACGTACGAACTAGAAAATTGTTAAATAAAGCAGTTGGCAACATAATCCATCAAATATTTTTTTTTTACATAAAATATTTGAGTTGATAAAATGTTGAACCCATTTTTATTAAAAATGTACATAAAACTGAAATATGAAAATTGAAAAAGAAAGAAAACCAGTTTTAAAATACTTTAACTGCTTAAAAAAAGCACTTCTAAGCCAAATTAACGTCCACTTATTGTCTGAACCATGCAAATACGATTAAAGGAATACAGAACTAACACAAGATATAATTGGCATACACGTACCAGATTAAACTGTCTAAAAGTGTATTTAGGAAAAATTTACAAAAAATATATACGTTTTCAGTTTAAAAATGGTACATTTTAAATATGCACAAAAACCTGGCATGTTCAAATATTAAAAATAACCACATACCAGATTTCAATAAAAAAATATATCCGCAATTCTACCATTATTAGAGAAACGCAGGTGAGGTTGTTGCTTCAACCACGAACTAATTGGGAATTTGCTTTAATATTTATTATCTTGTTTATCCGTTATATATAATGTCAAAATTAGTGAATATGTAAAGTAGTTGAAAGCTACACACCTCCGAATTGATGCGACTTTTATGTAATTGTATTTAATACTAAAAGTTTTTTGTTATTTACAAAATATTTGATAAAAAATATATGTTTTAAATGCCTATTTTTCTTAAAAGTTTATTCATATTAAAAGGGAGCTTGAAACTTGCACTAACGATATCATATTGTAGTAAGACTAGTTTTATAAATTTTCTAAACAAGATATATTTTTGAATAAATCATTTTTTTTTACTTCGCTGCACTTATTGGGTTTTTTAAATTGACAAAATTAGACAAGAACTACAGTCATTTCGAAATTCTAAATTAATAAAAATTTTTAGAACATTTGATGTATTTTACTATTCACTGAAATGCAAAATATCGCAAAATATTATTTAAAAGTGAATATTTTGTATTCCTTGTTTATATGTACATTACATTTAATTTAATGTAATAATAAACCGGGTTTCAAGTTTCAAGTTCACTAATAAAAGATAATAGTAAATGGTTAGATGGTTTTTAGGAATACTTCATTGCGTATATAATTTGGTTCTTTGCAATTGTAACAAGTGTTTTTTTTTTCATAAAATAATTCACGCGACTGTAAAAAATTATTAACAAATTATAACTTTGATTACTCGACTTCTTCCTCTGTTGTGAAATAAAGTAAAAATAAAACTTATACTCTCTAAATTCTTGAAAAGTAAAATTACGCCTTTCCTTTTACATGTGAAATGCTCACTGACTATACATCTATAAAGTAACAAGTTGCGAAGCTGAAAAATTCATGAACAATTAAACAAAATAATAAAAAAATTTTGAAAATATATGGAAGAGACATTGACGTAAGAATTTAGAGAGCATACCTTACTTCCGTTCGTACACGTTCAGAACGAGTGCGAGAAATAAAATCCGTGAAAAAAATGCGATATTGCGAGTTTTGTGTGTGATTGTGTGCATTGGACTTGGGGAGAGAATGTAGTAGAAGATAATCTCCTCGCGGTCTAGTCTCGCAAATCCCCAATTGTAATCAATCGACGATTGACATAGCTTCGAACTGCGTCAAGGGTAGATTGTCGTCCGCGCGTTGGAAGCGAAACCTCCTCAGGCATTGGGCTCGGGACCTTATAGCTACACGACAACAACACCAGCAACGTCTACATGACATCGACAAAGAATTCACAGGGATTGCCCATCGCAATGCGAAATGACTGTCTACTACCAGATAGGTCTTGCTGCTGTTGCTGTTGCTGCTGCTGCTGGACACCGCTACCACTTCCGGTCCCCGTCTGCACGGACTGCTCGGAGCCGCTGCTGCGACTACGACTCCCGGTCGACCTCTTGCTATTGGAGCCGCTTCCGTTGCCATTGTTACTGCCGCCTGTCGTCAGCGTCGTCGCCGTGCTTTTCGGCATCGCCGGCACCACCGGCATCTGCAGTTCTGATTCAGAAGCAGAACAACAAGACTTTACATCATGCATGGGCGCCTTCAATATATGATCGCTACCTGCGCTGCTCCCTCCTATAAAAGTATAAGAGAAAATGTCGCCTTGACGATTCGAACGAATTGTCGTCTAAGGTTATCGTGCGCAAGGGCTATTTCAGTTCTTTTACGCACTACAGACACTAAAGTAGCTTGCATTTATTCTTGCTACGCTCTTAACCCATCCCTACTCGATAAAAAATGCTGAGAAAAATATACTTTATTTGATGATATAAAAGCGATTATTCATATTTTACGATAAAATAAGGAAGAAATTTTTAATAATCACTTTTAATACTTTGAAAGTATATTACGAAAATTGTGCAGCTAAGCTAATTAAACTAAAAAAAATTACGTGTAAGTAAATGTTTTTTAATTATTATAAAAGTAATTATTCTTAAAACTTTGATTTACAAAGCTTTGATACAGGAAAATATAATCGTTACAAAGTTTTAAGAAAGAACCTTTAAATAACAATTTCGATATATTCTACATATTGTTAGAAATATGCTACGTTGAAAAAACGCCTAACTCTACGCAGGTGTATTGAGCAAACAATGAAAAATCTTTAAGACAGGTGAGCAGCCATTCTAATTTTTTTTACAATATTTTTATAAACGTTTCTTATTTAAAAAGTAACAATGATTGAGTAAAATCGTCGATCCTCTTATTTTTTTATTTCACAGCTATGTAACTTGTAATAAGGTATTTCATGCATGTTTAACAATAATTTTATAGATTTTATGAAAAGTATTGTGTCGTATTTATTTTTTATTAACTTACGAATGGTTCAATAAGAACAACAAATAAAATGTTAAAAACAGTGGAACAAAAAGCGTTGAATTAAATAAAAATAAACAAGGAACGTTTACAATAAAAAACTATAACAGTGCCCTGACTACGTGGGCATCGAGTGTTTTAACGCATGTTAGTTTTGTGCGCGTGAGCCTATACCTTCTTCTTCACTACTACGTGTGTTCTTGAATCTTTCATATAGATCATCTTTCGAAATACCTGAACCACTGTGAAGGCTATCCTCGCGATGGTAGCCGTAAACTGTTGGCTCATTGGTAAAGTTGAAGGGCATGGGACTATAGCCCGTTGCCGAATGGGGTGCATATGTTCCAGAGTAAGGCATATCCCAGGCACTCGGAGGTGGCAACGGTCCAACCGTGTCGCAATCCAGCTTCATATTACTCATCGCCGAACAGAGGTCTCCAAAAATGTAGTAGCACTGTTCAGAAAACGTGATTTTGTTGACTGTGTGCCTAATGAAGCCGGCTTTGAGCATCAGCGAAGCATATTTGCGTGCGTCGCGCCTGAGGAATGGTTAATTTAAGTTATTAAATTTTTATCAAATTTTTAGGCAATGTATTTTTTTACCTGTCAATGAAGCCTTTTACATGGACATGCAGCCAGTCAACGACGTCCGCACCGATGAAGGCGTTAGGGATGGTAATTTTGAGCCACATGCGATCGCGAATTTCTAGTCCTGAATCTGGTCGTGCCATCGCTCTTACAATCGTAGGCATGTCTGTGTTGACAGATAAATCCAGCTCGTCGAATGGTCCTGAGAACAAATGCATCACTGCTTTTTTTAATAATATTACCAATTCTATCAACATCTAGATTAGTTACATTTAAAAATGTGTTAATACTGTTAATCCTTACATTGTAAAAGATTATTTATTATTTATTATTGTTTTTATTTAATTTAGAATTGAATTGAACTAAAACTAATTTCGTACTATTTGTTGTTGGACAAATTTGTGTAAAATTGTGTTAGTGTAGAAACAAATAAGATAGTGGACTTACGTTCAGTATCCGGTAACGTACTGGCTAAACTACTGGAAGTAGATGTGAGAGTAGTGGCACTTGGCGGTCGCGGTGGGAAACCTTCCCCTCTAATTGCTGCAGTGTGTGCTACCCAGGCTCCCGGATCGATCGGTCGTACCGGCTCCGTTCGTGGAATCGTGAAGTAACCTTTTGGATTCGGATCCCAACATTTAGCCACTACCAGTTTTATGGGACTGCAATAGGATTCATAATTGTAATTGTAACTTGCAAAAATAAACTGAAAATTCTCTTTTACGTGTATGCATACCCTGGTTTCTGTACGACTTCGCGCAGTACTCGAACTGCTTCGTCGTTCGACATGTTCTCAAAATTTATATCGTTCACTTGAAGAATCATGTCTCCTGGTTCTATACGACCATCTAACGCTACTGCACCTCTATTTACACAAGTAATTTTCGTTAGCAATTGAAACGATTTTTTTGTTTTTCTTTTTTCAAGCTTTTTTAAAATTTGTAAATAATTGTGAAAAATAGTTACCCTTTCATTATTGAGCCAACGTAAATTCCTCCATCGCCACCTTTATTACTTTGCCCAACTATGCTAATACCAAGAAAATTGACTGTATCCATATTTAAGGAGACGGTTATAATATTGAGGGACATTGTGCTATCTGTAATACTGCTGAATGAGGATGTCCTCGACATAGGCGGCAACCTGTGACGTCGACGTCTTTGAGGTCTGCGACGATCTGCTGCGTAATTAAACAGTTTGTTAAAATATGTCAACTAAGCAACTTTTTTTTTAAGTTTTCTACGAATTTTATATATTCACCCAGAGTTGCTCTGTCAATTGCGCTACTCATGTTGGTATGCCTTCCAGTTGTCGAGGTAATACGGCTACTAGCATCATCATCGGATTCCAAGAACGTCGTCGTCTCCAAGTCGGAACTTAAAATCGATGCCGTTTCATATCCAAGACCCGAACGATGTTTCGAATGGCCATTTATGCGCAAACCTGAAATACAATCATTTCTTCAAAAATGAATCACAATTCAAAGCTACTCGCCTGATCTCTCACTCCAAGCCAACTTTTTACATTAAGAAAGCAGGATTTTATCGTACCATTGTACTTGTTATATTTCTCGTATTTGTCCGTGTGGTGTCTCGAGGATTTGTGGAGGTGGTGTCCCTGCCGACTGCTGATGATGCTCTCGGTCTCGGTGAGGGTGTCGTCGTGGGAAAGGGGCAACGGAGGCCGATTCGTGTGGCCCGGCGTCACGTGATCCGGCCGCTCGTTCTTCACCTCCTGATGAGGCGCCGTGTCCGTGCACTGCGAGGCGCCGTCCGACACGTTGCTGCCCTCCGCCGAGACCAGCCAGGACACGACTCGCCCGTTGAAGCACGGCAGATGCGCATCGTCGTCGATGATCTCCTCTTTCACGACGCTAACAAAACAATCGAATTCAATTATCATCGCGCTAACGATTTACGTATTATTTTACGTAACGTTTCTTTTACTAAGCCTTGCATAAATCAAATCACATTTCGAATAATTTACGTTCGTATTGGGTTACGTAAAATACGACATATTCGCGTGATAAAAGTCTTGTGCGAAGCAAGTCTTTTCTCTGCTATTTATGAAAACATTTTCAGCCTGAACAATCTTGTCATTACTTCGTTACCTAGCTTTCAACGCATAACGAGCTCGCCAGGCTTAAATAAATTAAACAGTCAACAATAAGGACGCCTCCCCGCGGCTCGCACAAAAAAAAAAAAAAAAAAAAAAAAAAAAAGAAAAGAATAAAAAGAAGCCTGCATCCGGCCGAATTTATTCACGCGGCGAAACTCGCGGACCCTCTGATTCGATTCGCGAAAAAAGCTCGACTCGCACAATGCGCGCGCGGAAAAAATGAAAGAGAAAAAAATTGTTCGCCCGTTGCACACTCGCCCGCAGCCATTGATCAAGCGTATATACGTTATATGAGCTGCAGAGAAATTCGAGGACTCGGAATGAATGGATCGCGTGGGAGCAGCCTAGAAAAAATTTTCCGAGAGCGCGGCAAAGGGAAAAATGTTTTTCACTCATTAAAATATTACATTTCAGAGGGCGGCCAAACACACGGACGCGCGCGCGTACATACATCACACAGCGCCGAGACAAAAGCCAAAGGTCAAAGCGTTTTCGCATCTCTCCCTCCTAACCCTTGACACCCTCCTCCCGAAAATGAAGAGCGAGTGGGATGTAAATAAAAATAAAAAGAGGAGAGAGAGAGAGAGAGAAATGGCGAAAGATCAAAAGAGCCTGAGAACCCTATCAACTTCGGTATCTACACATGCAGCTGCGCACGGCCGCGTTATACGAGCGAGAAAAAGCCAGGGAGAAGCGGGGAGAAGCTGGGAGAGGCGGGGAGAGCTGGAAAAGAAAAGCGCGAACGTCGTATCCACCCCCGCGTGCGCAAACGGCGGCCGCGCTTCTCTGCGAAAGCGAGAGAGAGAGAGAGAGAGAGAGAGAGAGAGAGAGAGAGAGAATGAGAGAAAAGCAGAAGGGAGGCTGGATGTATATATTATATTCTCCGTCCCGACGAAATGAGAAATAAGGAGGGAAGTTCTCTCTCTCCCCTCCGTCTGTCTTAATCGCGGTTCGCCGATATCGCGCCGAGTAAAAATGGCTGCATCCTCTCGGAATTATTGGCAATTCGCGCCCCGCTCAATGGAGACGACGTCGCTTTTAGCGCGATCGAGCCGATTAGCGCGGATGAGTGGAGCCTGGGAAATTGTCATCGAGTAATTGCGCCAGTCTCCCCCCGGGGCTTTTATCAGGATTTTTGCTCTCGCCGCGCGGCTCGGCGTTTTACAATGTTAAATCTCCGCCAATTAGTTTACTCGAGAAAATGGATTCGGAGAGAGGGCCGAGAGGCTCTTAGTGGGAAAAGGATTGAATTTAAAATAGACGCCGAAAGGAGAGATTCTATTTACCGTGACTCAATAACACCCTTTCGAAATGAAATTCTTGCGCTTAACGGAACGCGATATTTCGCGGAATTTCAATATAATTTTAGCTTCGGCGAAAAAATTTCACAAGTTTAAAAGAAACGCTGGATATTATTTGAAGATTCTCATTGAAGGAACCGAGTGCATTTCCGTGAATAATCCCGATTAAAATGGATAAGATGTTCCTGTTTTGGCAATGTTTCAACGGGGAGATGGAAATAATAAAAGGACAGTCTAGCCGAGTGCATTGAAGAAAATGTTTTCCCAACGTTGCGTAAAAAAAAGTCTCCAACCGACGGAAAATGATTAAATTTAATTTTTCGGCGTGGATTGGTTTACCTACGTGACAATTGCACCCATTTTAATTATTGTGCATTATTTAGCGTAGCTCAATAAAGTTATATATACACATTTTAGCTGTGTTAAAGTGTGCACAGTAATGAGCCATGCTGATTTTTCATAAAACCGAGCTTGATTTTCTATTTTTATATATATTCTTTATTGTACAGATCTTCGTAAATAAATATAGGGTACTCTGACGGTATCGCATTAGACTTGTTAACAACGGCAACGTTTTCAGCCTTTGTAATGTAAATAAGCGCAGCTACTTCGCATTTGAAAGCGGGGCGACTGAAATATTGACAATTTCCAAGTTGAATCGTCTGGCGAGTGTAAATATATAGATTGTCGAGAGATTTATTTTGCCTCTGCAGAGGCAGGCTCGAGTAACGGAAGCACAAAAAGGTGCGTTGAACGCAATTTTATCATCTACATTCAAGATCAATGCGTGTGGCGTGACAAGTGTTAAATCAACCCTGAGTAAGTAGGAAGCGGACGCTAATTTGTCAAATCGAGAGGCGTCATTTATTTCGGACTGATCATTTGCTAGCGGCACCTTATCAAGTTAGGAATGAAGGTTTATTTTATAGATAAATGATTTTAAGGAATAATTGTTTTTAACAAATTTAAGAATTAATAATAGAGAACTTTATGCTTATTTTGTTTAAATAATAAATAACCTATCGAAAAATCGACGAATTATTTAACAAAATTATTGCGTAGTTTCGTTATTGGATAGAAGTACACAAAAGTTCTATGTCAGCATACGACTCGCCAAGAAAATGAAGAAAACTTTGAAAGGCTTTATTAAGTTTTGTCAAAATTTACGTAGCAATTCGAAATAAGTAAACTATAATATATGAAAATAGTCAGCACAGACAAAGCTGCAGACCAAAGTTTCAGGCGGGCGAGTTTCTAAATGTAAATTGTTCCGCTTCGATACAGCAACTTTATAAATTAACTGAATTCCATCTGGCGTATCTCAATATAGAATAGTTTCATAAAGAAATTTTCTAACATTTTAAATCAGTTTCATTTATAATGGGTTCTGTACACAAACCATCACGAGTTCATTATAGACGTGATACACTGTACTTGAACACGCAATTTTTCCGGAAATACACGCTACAGAGAATATTAACACGTTTTAATAGTCTTACGATTCATATGTAAGTGAATAAAAGCTTCACAGGCCGCTAACAAAAACCTTCGAAACATCTTTAAGCTACGGTACATGAATAAACCAGTCTGGAATAAAGTGCACCTTGAAGCATAAATACTGAATCTTTTTTTTAAAAAAGCAGAATTCAGTAAAACAATTTCGAGAAATCTCGCTCCGACATTCTCGCGTTGAAGGAGATAAATGAAAGATTAACGCTCGGCACCGTTAAATATCTTGTTACGCGGAATCGATGGTGCTAAATTGAAAATTATGCGAGAGACGCTCGAAAACAGAAGTAGGAGTTAATCACGTACGCCAGATGCGTGCGTAACTTAATTAACGACTAATCGGGAATGAGATGATTCCTCCGCAATGATCAGCGATGTGTGAACGGGTACAGTTCCTGATTAAAACCTGTCTTGTTAGCAGCACGGGCTAAATTAGGATTTCGATCACCCGCTGATTATTGTGTTTTTTTAATTCCGGTAAACAAACAATTGCCGTGCCGTTGGTAATCTAAATATACGAAGCTTCCTTCGAAAACAATCTCAGGATGAACGAATTACGACACGAGTTTACAGCTCCCGGTTTACGGTTTGTGTCAGCAATAGCGGCTGTATGTTTTACTACTCGGATTTTTTATGAGCAATCAACACCGCAGATTTGAAAAATTGCCAATTCAATGCGTGACTTTCAATCAAAAGACTAGCCAGTTTCAAAAGATTGTAATGAAGCCATTGAGAACATGCAGAAAGTAATGAAAAGATTGGAAAACGATTTAAAGGCCTGCCCAATTGTTCAACTTAGTCGAAATTCGAGCAAATTCTATCGACGACTTTGAAATCGTTCTTCGCCTCTGACAAAAACGAAGGAATAGGAAAAAAGCATCGACAAAGGGGTGCACAACAAAGCAAAGGCAGCGACTCACCCGAAATCATCATCCATGGACTTGAAGAAGTACTTGTAGTTGGGTCGGTTGAGTACATTCTTGAAGTCTGCGAGCGTGACCCTCTCCGGCGAAATGTTGAGCTTGACGAGATACGGCGTTTCTTCGTCGTCGATGTGATAGATGATCTTGGTCTCCTCCATGGTTAGCGCGCTCCTCGCTTCACGCGGCAACGAGGAGGCGACGATTGATAGTCGGCACTAACGGCTCCCCCGAGCTCCGTTGGAGCGTCGCTTCCTCCAGGACGACGGCGACGTACACCCTTTGCTCTCTCGGTCTCTCTCTCTCTCTCTCTCTCTCTTTCTTTGCGACTCACTACTCCTCGACGAGCCAATATGGCGTCGACACTTTCATCTCACACACGCGCGCGCACGCATGGACACACTTACTCGATGTTGCTGCTGCAAGTGCCGGCTGCGACGACGATCATTGCGACCCTGGTCGTCAAGGCGTCAGCCATCTCGTACCTCCAGCGCTTCGGCAAATCCTTGCGAAGAGAGACGCTCCGCTCGCACTCTCGCAGCCTCCGAGGCGATCGTCTCTATCGATACGCTCGCGCGGAGAGCGTCCTCTCCTCTCCCTTGCTCGCTTACTACCGAGTTCTTTTTTGCGACCAACTGTGTGTGCGCGCGCTGCTGCTATAATACACGCCGTCGTCTGTCCGTCGTCGTTGCGCTCTGCGGCGGAATATGGCGGCGAGTCTTCCGTCTCTCTCTTACTCGCTCGCTAACGCTAAGCGACACCTTGCGTGGGTGTGGGTGCGAGCAATTGTTTATGTATTCGCCATTCGGCTTGTTTATGCGCGCGGCACTGTCTACTGCGTGTAGGCTTTACTTTCTGCTGGGTCGGACTTCGATGGTTTTTGAGGAGCCAGTCGGTATTTTCATTGATTTAGGGGCTGACGGAACAAATAAAGGGGTTGTTTTGGTCTACCGCAATCTGCACTTTGCGACGAATGGTGGCGACGCCCTGTTTTGCTTTCTTATGGGGGTGACTCTTTTTGTTCTTCCTTGACACAGCGCCTAGCCTATACAGCAGCTGGTTTTGAGTTTTGCTTATTACTTTATCTTTGTAGGATAAAGACAGGAACGTTTTTACCGATCGAGTTTATTATGAATTTTAAAATATAATATGAAATTTGATACGACTTAAATATAGCATACCATTTTTGCTTGCAATTAGTATTAAGTTCACGCTTTCACTAGTATTTTTAATAAAAATAGATTTTTCTAAAAACTTTGTAATACAACTGAATTTGGGGAGGTTATTATAAATTTTATTGCATAAAAATCAAAGATACAAAGAAAACATGGATAAATTTCGAAAAACCTTAAAACACTTGTTAATAATTATAGTATAAAAATAATGCTCTCTCATTTAAAAAAGAGAACGGAGAGTTTTAATTGTTTAAAGACAATTCTTGCTTATCGATCGAGTGCACGAGCGATGCAGCAACAGTTGACAAGCCGCCATGTTTATTGTTGTTCTTTTGCCTTCGCCTTATATCGCGAAATAATTCCTAATCTGGAAGAAGAGGCGAACTGACTGCGCGATTCGCTACCATAGAGGCCGTGGTTCGAGCGCATTTGAAATGCAGGTGAGTGGCTTGCGACTTATTTCGTTATTTCTTTATATTTCAAATTTTCAACACCAGTCTGCTTATTTTTTTAGTAATTAAGGTTATTTGAAGATTTATATTTAATTAAAGATCCAAATTCCAACTTGATTAGTGAGATTTTATTTATTTCAAAATTTTTAATCACACATTAAAGATTGTCAAGTGATTTGTCATTCATTTTAATGATTTTATCTTTTATTTAGAGCAAAATTTTATATCTGCAACTGATGAAGCAAGTAATTTCATCTACATAACAGATATGGACTCTTCTCTATTAATGGATTTAATGCTCACCGATGATGGTAACACATTATTGGCTTTACGTCGTAAGTATTCAATTTAAAGGTTTTTTAAAATAAACACAGTAAAGTGTCTACATTAACTTATCTTTATAATTAAATTTAACAGAAGCAGAAGATGGGAGCTTGGAATTACTTTCAACTCCGGTAACGATTGTACAAAATGTACAAAATGTACCTGACAATTCTCTTCAGATTCTTAATACTCCAAACTGTGATGATATTTTGTGTCAAGTATGTAAAATTAAAAATTAAATTTGTACTATAATATCCTAATAGATAATTCTGATTTAATTTTAATTTTTAGGATAAAGTAAACTACATAGGTCCTAATAAAAATCCACCTAATTTAACTAATGCCCAGCACATACTTAATCAAAAAGATTACCATCCACCTGATATTACAAATAATCCAATCCAAAAAGTTCCTTTACAAAATTGCACAAATGTTCAAAATAATACAAAAGAAACACCATCAGTTCAAGAAGAAACGTCTTCAAAAAAATTACAAGTATCTGATTCCTCTAAAGAAGTACCTAACAGTATTCAAAAAAGTTCTCAGAAAAAATCTGCTCGTAAGGATCTTGAGAAACTAAAGCAAAGAAAAAAGATAAAAGATAAAGAGGTATTTAAAAATATTGGATACATTATTTTGTATTATACTCAGCACTATGATATTAAAAAATGTATATTTTAATAGCAGATATTTCTTAAATGTGATATTTGTGGTGAAGAATTTAACAAGCAATATTTGTTACAAAAACATTTGCATGATCATGCTCAAGAAAAACCTTATCATTGCCCAAAATGTCCTGCATCTTTCAATGTGCCAGTAAGTAATAGTTTTTTAAACATATTCTTATTGTTGATTTTTTTAACTTTTATTAACATTTAAGATGTCCTTATTTTTTACTAAAATTAAGCTTATAAATGAAAATTCGTATTTAATAATTTAACATCATATTTCTATTTTCACTCTTGTTTTCAGACTAATTTCAGTTTGCATATGGCTACGCATTGCATTGGTGAACCAAAGTGTCCGAAATGTGGGCGAAAATTTGCGCGAATGGCCAGTCTGAAGTCGCACATGTTAACTCACGAAGTAGATGAGAATCTCTACTGTACTGACTGTGATGCTGTTTTCCAATCAAAGGTGAGATTAAAGTATTTTCTATTATTTTGTAATATATTTTTTTTTATTTCTACGGTGGAAAATCCTCTTTTTATTCATATAATAATTCCTAAATTAATTGTCATGCAATTAAAAAAATTGTTATGGTATTTTATAATCTTACCAAAACAAAACAAACTTGTTTTTCGTCTTGTCAGTTATGAATGAAGGCTTGACTACTTTTTTTACAGAATCCACGTATTTCTCGACAGAGATAATGAGGTCTTTTATCTAAAGACATGAGATATGAATGACCAACTGAGTTCACTTTCTGTTGTAAAAATAAGTCTATTGATGCTTTACATTTATGAATGAAGTCTACTTATTTATTTATTTTTATTTTAACTACTTTTAAGTTCTTTTATTAATTCTTATATACAAATAATAAAATAGTAATGATACAAGAGGTTCTTAGCCTAATGTATCATTGAAAAGTTATCATTTCCCGCTCCTCCTAAATATTTAGAGGAGATTAGGTTGCTTTTTTAATTGCATTGAGTTGATAACGTGAATTTTGTCGCGTCTTTTCTTTACTTGACTAAATCATTCCTCGGCTCGCTTTCATGTAAGTAATTATCTTCAACGTTCAGTAATTATCAACAATTACTACATAAATTACTATCAAAGCATAAGAAGCCCATAAACCAAAACGATTTTCTAATTTGACTTTGCAGATAAAAATCCTTAATTATACACGACGGAATTATAATTTGGCGGACACGATACCCGGGAGTAGCCACGTTATTACGAGGGATCGTCAGTCGTGGGTGATGATGATCGCGGCTTTGCGCAACTTTGACGTGAGATGACGCGAATGCGCGTGTGCTCAGGGTACCAGAGAAATGAGCACGAGATTTTTACGCCCGTTATGTGAGGTTCATTCAACGCTTCCGTTGAATAATGTCGTCTCAAGGACCAGAATAGGACCGTACGATATGTTCAACCTGTTTCTACTAGTCTATATTTCCATAGCTGTTTTTTTTTTTTTTTTTTGGTCACAATTTTAAATCTAAAGTGTTGTAACGTTAATTAAAAGAAAAAGTCTCTGAAAAATATTCGTATCGCTAAATAAATCGTTAAAGTCCCTTGATTATATAAAAAAGTCTATACGAAAGATTTTGAAGCTCGGAGAAAATAGCAGCAATCCTCATGAGCGTGCAAACTTGTAATGCACATTTTCTCACGTGGGTGCTTCGCGAGGACACACCGCAAAGGATCGCTAATAAAGCGATGACGTCCGCTTGTACATCTATTCTATTTTCTATAGGTAGACATTTAAATTGCGAATAACATTGTGTCATTTGAAATGTTTCTATTTTCAGATGAAATTGAAAAGCGAGAATAAACTCCCAGTATTTAGAATTTAGAACAACATTGTTTATAGACATGCTGACTTCAAAGTCTATTGTCATTTCAAAGAGAAAATTCAAAGAGGTCTGCTAAAAGCTCGTCTTGAAAATTTGAGCAACGCGACAATGTCTCTTCTAATTCTAAAATCTCGGTATTCTTGGTTGCAAGCAAAAGTTTCCTTTTTTCAATGCAACATTAAGAATGGCAAAGGCTTGTAAAAAAATTTTAAACAAACGCAAGCCCGCACTCCGCTTCTTCGAAAATCAATCCGCCGACGCTTACGGTCTTCCGTTTCTTCTGTTTCTCCTGTTTCTTCTCCACAAACGCTCGCGAGCGCTTCTTTTCCCGGGCCGCAATCAGTAAGGCGTGCGGCCGCGTCAAGCTCGCACGCGTTCAGGCGCTTTTGCGTACATGTGGTACGCTCGCCCCTCATTAAGCGCGATGATATGAGCCGGGAATTGAACGGGAGTTTTCCGAATTCGCAAGCGAAGAAATCGAGCGAAATTGGCCGGGCTCCGCGTGAGCTTTTCTACGCGGCTAGATTTGTGCTGCGGAAGGCGACGTGGAGTGTTTTCTTTTTTCTTGGTGCTTTTTATTGCGGCTGCCTTTGGTTTAGTGCCTTTCTTGTGAATTGAGTTTGATTCTGCGGAAATCAGTAAAAGTAAATCAAGGTAGAAACTAATAAAAAATGGAAAAAAAAATTTGCCAGTGAAAGTTAAACATGTTTCTAGATTAACAATCTGTGTGGCGTTATTTAAAGTATTAAATAGAATGAACGGGTGTAACAAAACGTAAAATTCATGTGTAAAATTCTAAATAAACGGCACAAGTCAGTAGTAGAATTTTAAAGCTACACGCTCAAGTGGGACACAGTACATTCTTATAGCCAAGATTGTCAAGATTCATTTAAAAGCAAGCAATCGTCGCTCGAATACAATATTTTATCATTGCACAGCGATAAATGACCGTTGACATTTTTTCTCAGTCCAGCTTGCTCAATTGCACAGCGCATAATAGTAACTTCTGCTTTATCCGTCGTAAAGTGGGAAAGCCGCACAGATGTTGTACCCGCAAGATCGGCCCTTATTTTCCCCCATAAATGTCCGTGAAGTGCTCGAGAAGTGCTCGCTCCTGGAGATCGAATTCTCGGAAGGGAAAGCGATGAATTTCGTTTTTTTTTTTTTTTTTTTGGGTACTCGGATTTTATGTGCCTCCTCCCACACGATTTCGACGGGGATGAACGGCGCCTTTTTTTTCTCTTATCTTGCCTCTTTTTATTAAAAACTCTTATTGAAAAAGTTTATTTGGTAAAGTTGGACTAAACTCATACTCCACGATCGAGTTTCAGTTCTCGAACACTCACACACAGATAATGAGATTTCTACGACCGAATCAGCGGATGTAAATATACAGAAAGAAGTCTCCCTCGCGCCCATAAAGCATCGGGGAGACGAAGAAAAAGGAACGATAGACCTCTCCCATTCTCGCAACGTTTTCGATTTAGAATCCGGACGGAAACCATAATATACCCGTTAAAACCTAAAATAGAACAACTTTATGTACGAGAGCATGTTGGAAGTTGGGCGGCTGACGGCTCCGGTCGATTGGGAGATTTTTTCGGGACGTCTTTGAATTCTCGGTCAAATTCAATGATAATTCAGTCGGTTAAACGAATTGTCTATAACGTTGGACTTATTTATACAATCGTCGCAGATTTCGTTGCTACATCTCGTTCTTGGAAGGCCTATTTTTGGATTGATATGGCCTAAGCTTGATATCGAGCTGTTAGTGACGACATTAATTATAAGTAGTTCGCACTATAAGAACTACTAAACTCGATTCAATTGTAAATGCTAAAAGGTTTTTAAGCGGTTTTATGGGCACTTAAAAATTTTAAGTATAAAATCTTCTATATCATGGAATTTATTTTTTCGCCTTTTAAAGACTTTATATAAAGAGGGACTGGACCAGTGATGTGGTGATTACTTTCTCACTTTTAGATAATGAAATCTTTAAGAGTAGTCGTAAAACTGATACAATAAAAAAAATTGAGATAATTGAGTCTTTATAGACCTTCCTTTGAGATTTTACGTTTTAACTGAAAATTGCAAAAAAGTCGAATTTGCACTCAAAAAGTTATATATTATATCCATTATTAATCGACCTTCTGTAAAAAAAACCTTCAGTGTATTTCATTTAAAATTATCAAACAATCTAAAATTCACAATTACTCGGCGTCCTTTAACTTAATATTTCACATATAGCTCTTGTTGCAAAATTAAAAAAGTCCGACCTTACACGATTGCATAATATGCAAAAAACGAAAAGCGGAGTCAATTCAACTTCAGTACTTGTAATACGTACGAAGCATAAAGAGCGAAGAAGGTATACATTAACGAGCGACATAAATTTTCGTACGGAGAATCAGCTGCTTTTTTTTTTTTTTAACACCGGACCCATCGGTCCGAAGGTGCGACGAAAGACTTTCTCGAGAACCGGTATTGCCTGTACTCCTTTTATTCTCGTTGCTTTCTTTCCCCGTGACCGAAGAAGCTTCACCTCCGCCCGATAACACGCGCATTATAAGCACCAAGGAGTAAAAATCGAGTCCGATCAGCGTAAATAAAACGGGCGATTATAACGCGACGGTTTCCAAAAAAAACATAAAAAAAACAAAATCAATTCAAGTCAGTATAAACTAATGCGCGCGTGAAACGATAATCTATTATCGCGATTAAATGGAGAGCGCGTCGCGTTTATGCCTCGCCACTTGGCGCGTCGCGCTCTTTGTGATCATCTGACTCGCGCACGCAAGCAGTTAAGGGAACGCGAATGCGAACGAGATCTCTGATCTCTCTGCTCTCCGTGCGCGCAAGGCGGCTAATTCCTGCCTTCCTTGCTTCGGAGATTGCGACATGGAACGATGCGCGAAGCTGAAATTTCCTCTTGCTTTCTGGGTTACTGGAGTGCAAACAGGAATTGCGCTTAAAATACAAATTGCGGCGAATTAAGTAATTTGCGCACAACGTGAATATTAGTTTATTTTTTTAAATTAGAAAAATTTTAAGTTTTAGTTTCGGTAGTACTGGTATACTACTTATAATAAATTATCGTGTTAAGTTTCTATAAAAAAATTTTTCCCTGATATTTTATACAAATTCACGCGCTTCCTTAAAACTAAAAATTTACTTTTACCGATTTCCAAGGTATTAATCCGTAAAATAGGCTGTAAAATCAGTGCGTTAACATCCTCAAAAAAAAAAAGAAGACATTCCTACAACAGCGCTACAATCGCAACACGACAATTCGGAATCTCGCTGCGCTGTGCGTTCTGTGGAGGCAAGACGAGCCGCTGCAAAGAGGGGAAAAGGGAAGAGGCGCGCACATGTAGATAGGCTGCACTTCCTGAAAAAAAAAAAAAAAACTGACGGTCCATTCGCTGCCTCTCGTCGCAGTTGATAAAAGTCTACCGCCGAGTCAGTTAATGCTTAGAGCCGTTCCGGTGCTTAGACTCAAAGTCCGCTTGGACATAAAGTTGCCGCTGTCCTCTCGGTGGCGAAACTATGGTGTGCTTCTTTTTCGCCGGGAGATAAGCCGCAGTGGAGTGCGTGGTTTTTTAGTGTAAAATGGCAAGCTTTGCGAGTGACGGCTTGAACTTCGTTCTACTTGCCATTTGCTCCAAGATCTTTTATTTAGCCCTCGGACTCAGTGCAGAGTACCACAAGGTGCCTACAATTTTTTTTCTTCTTTCATGCGTATATATATATTTTAATGCAAATCTCCTTTACTTCAAGTGTACTCTTTCTAAAAAGATTTGAAGCGTTACCTTCGGAAAAAGTCTAAACTGCTGCATCGTCGTTTTATAACATTAATCACGAACTTGATCGGAAAGACCATTTGAAAAAAGTAAACTGCAATAAGTAAACACTGCAGCTGTTCACGGTTTAGACTGTGCCGAAGACGCGCGTGAAATATCCACATCTGCGGCCTGTCTGTTTATCTTCCAGCGGGCCGTTAATGTTTGTTCGACTGTTTCAGGTCCAGCTCGAGGCTCATTTGAAGCTGCACAACGAAAAATGGTCGTCCGACGAGTACCGGAAGTGCAAGCTCTGCCACAAACAGTTCACCCAGTCTGGCCTTTACCGGCAGCACTTGCGGGATCATTACAAAGTAAGCGTGCAAACAGAGCCCCTTTTCGCGTTGCGTGGGATCGACTGTAAGCACGCGGTTTTATAAGAGATTGACTTACCAAGTTCCTTTTGAAACGACTATTGTAAGTTCATCCGATTATGGCTTTTTTGAATTCGTTATTAAAAGATAAGTATACGCTAAAATTAGCTGTAATTGACAAAATTTAAAACTTTAAAAATTAACTGGCAACCAAACTTTTAGTATTGCGGTTTTGTAGTAAAATTTCGCGACTCTAATTCTAATATTCTATCGAAGCAAAATGATTGAAAAGAAGCTTTTGTTCGCCTAGCTCAATGCCATTAAACGCGTAAATAACGATCGTGACGTTAAACCCTCGCGGGTCGACAGAGAGAACGAAGCGATAAGGGAAGGTCAGCATCCGGTGACATTTGCCATGCTCCTTTTCCACTCGTCTCACGACATTGTCATTTTCTACAGCTACAGACCAAGACGGTGAAGCAGACGAATCGGGGCATCAGGCACAGAACTCAGTACAAATGCAAGATCTGCATGAAGGTGTTCGAGAAGCCGAGTCAGTTGGCGCGACACATTCGGGTTCACACGGGGGAGAAACCCTATAAGGTAGTTTTTCCCTTTGCTTTTCGAATGATCGAACATAATTGACAGTTTCATTGATTTGTACATTATATAGTATTCATTGATCAGAATGCTATAAATTTCAATTTGTTTATACGTTGATTAATGCCTTTCAATAAATAATAGCTTTTTCTATCGATGATTGATGTTATCGTTAAGTAAATTTGATTTGTCCGACATAAAATTAATATTAATCAACGTTAAATTTTAATCATTATTCTTTGTGAGAGAATCCTAAAGATAAAAAATTAATATTAGATTAAACCTAGAAAAATAACGACTATTTTTAACATAGAAGATAGGCTTTCTATAAAAACTGTTTTCCAATAAAAAAATCATATAATTATACAATTTTTAACTACAGTGCAATCTGTGCAATCGAAGCTTTACACAAAAGGGCTCGTTAAGAATTCATATGGGGCAACACAATGGACTCAGGCCGTACAGCTGCTCGTATTGCCAAGCTAAATTTAGTCAAAAAGGTAAAAATTATCTGACCATTAATTACTAGGAACAATGTACAGGATTTTTCATCATCGAAATTAATTAGAAACTTCGTTATGAATCAGCCTAACCAAACCATTACGCGAATTTTAGTATTTTTATTAAAAAAATAATCAATGTTTATTAATAATACATATAGATAGCAAAAAAACTTTTTATGATCTAAGCAAAAGAATTAAATGCACTTTACAATTTAATCTTGCAGGAAACCTCAATGGACACATTCTTAGAGTTCACAAAGTGCAAAGAGGTGTACCGATGTACCAGTGCACGCAATGTCCGTGCATTTTTAAGAAGCTGGGCAGCTTAAATTGCCATATGAAGCGGTCACACAACGTCGACGGGAAGAATTCAAACATGGAGGCCGAATCGGAAGCTGAAGAGCTTGTCGAAGAGGAATGCAAAGGGAATTCTGAAACCAATCAGAATGAAGTCGAGAGTTCCGAG
The DNA here is from genome assembly GCA_900474385.1 of Ormyrus pomaceus. Classification (NCBI taxonomy): domain Eukaryota; kingdom Metazoa; phylum Arthropoda; class Insecta; order Hymenoptera; family Ormyridae; genus Ormyrus; species Ormyrus pomaceus. The sequence goes on along the minus strand of UCOM01000720.1, from coordinate 23,222 downwards.
AAAGGATCGAACGAAGCTAAAACTTCCCAGATCATTCCGAACGAAACTTCGGAACAGCCTTCGGATATTTTTGAGGATGGTTTCATTTTGTTGAATGACACCGATCAGACTGCGGTCGTTACTTTGCTGGACAAATCGACTAACGACGAGAAGGGGTAATTTTAATCATTTTTAAATAATAGTATATAGACAGACGTTTCTAAAAAGAGCAAACTTATAATTTTAGGAAGTACGTAAGAATTAAGCAACGCTTTGTAAATAATTGTAGAGTTTATGTATGTTCCTACTGTGATAAAATATTTAAAAAACCTTCGGATCTTATAAGGCACCTGCGAATACACACGCAAGAGAAACCGTTCCAGGTAAAATATTGGATTTTTTATATTATTGATTTGCATACAACTCTAATCTGCTTTCTATTAATTATATTTTATTTTAGTGTTCTGTGTGTAGTAAATCATTTACGTTAAAATCAACAATGCAGACTCACGAAAAAACTCATAAAGAGGTCAAGAAGTTTTCGTGCTGTTCAATGTCTTTCATTTCCAAACTCAAACTCCGAACTCATGAAAAGTAGGTATTTATTTGATTCTTTACAATTCGTGCCTTTTCTTTGTAAATTTCAAATCATTAACATTATTGCTTCCTTATGTTAGATTCCATCATAATAAATGTTCTATTTGTGATAAAAAATTTCAATCTTTTGATGAGCTTAAGAGTCATTCAGTCATTCATGGAGTGCGTGAAAGAAATAAAAGTGAAAGAAATAAAAGTGAGAAATCGAGAAAGCGGAAAATTTCTTGTGAACCTGCGGTGCAGAATTTGGCAAAAAACATCGTATTGAAAGAACCTCTAGTTTTAACTGAAGCTAGTAATGGATTACTCCATGTTCAACCCAAGTTTCGCAACGAGATTGCCCATGGTAAGGGCAGACCGCACAAGTGTTTCAACTGCCCTGCGGCTTTCATGAAGCTCAGTCATCTCAAACAGCATCAGCGTATGCATACGGGTGAAAAACCGTTCGTTTGTAATATTTGTGATAGGTATGTAGATTATGCAATAATCATTTTGTACTTTATAAAACAAAATTATTTTTGTTTTAAACAAAAACAATAAATAAAAAATATAAAATAGATTCGACGTGCACTAATTATGGAATTTTCTTTTTACAGGACATTTTCCACGAATAGTACCTTAAAGACTCATGTTCGAACGCACGATTCAGCAAAACCTTACGAGTGTTCAATTTGCAAACTAAATTTTTCAACTTTAAGTAGTATGAAAAGACATCGTTTTACACACAGCAATAAACGACCTTACATGTGTCCATATTGTAATAAAACTTTCAAAACGACGGTTAATTGTAAAAAACACATGAAAATTCACAAAGAGGAACTAGCTCAACAGGTTTATAATTTTCAAAATTAGTGATAACATATATAAAACAGTATTGCAAATAAATCAATATTTTTTTCTTATTTATTTAGCAACTGGAACTTCAAAAAAATCAGCAAGAGCCTTCAACTGTAAATAAACAAGAAGTCGTAGCAGTATCAGAACCAATTCCTAATACAAAAACTTCGACAAAACCAGTATTACAATCAAAACCAATCGATATTACTAAGAATTTAGATGAGCACCTTCAAACTATGGTAGAAAATAATGAAAAATCTGCATTTTGTGTTTCTGCTTCATTAGAAAACTCTTGTGTGTTAGAACGTATGTAATATTTGTAATATTTAATTTAATACAAGTTTTAAGTTTTAAATAAATTTAATTGTGAACAATTTTATGTTTATACAGAAACTTTACCGGTAACCACCAATTCTTTCACAAGTGTAACCCAAACGTATAATGCCGATGCTACAGGAATGGTTACTATACCGGATTGTGCTGCTGATCAAACATTTACAGCCGTATGCATTGTTAAAAATATAGTATAGTATACAGTTAATGTTTATAGTTAGGTTAATATTGTAACATCATTTTTCATTTCCAGGAGAATATTAAAGAACTTGAAGAGACCTTAAATCAACAATTATTAAATATAGGCATGAATTTAAGATTGAACAATTGCAATAATGTAGTTTTCGAAAATGGAGATCAACCAGTTTTGAGCATAATTTATGACAATGCAAAAACCTTGACATCACCTATGGATACAAATATGTTTAATTCTCAATTAGATAATTTTGATCCAATTTCAATACAGGTAAATAATAATTTGATATATGCAACAAAGCAATTATTAACTACTTATTATTTAGATTACTTATTCCAAATTTTATATTGTAACTCGATTCAATTCAATTTGTTGCAGAATGAGAATATAATTGACTTAGGACCTGTGCAGACTAATTTGACAAATGTAGCTGGTATTTTATCTGAACCAATTCAAATAAATCAACACAACATCACACAATGGATCAACTATGATCATGAAATGCAAATAGCACAAAATCAATCAAATAAGCAAAACTATACTGATTCTTTAATGCCCGAGTTGAAAACTATCATAATTAAAGATAGTTACGAAAATATAAACAATGAAAGTAATCTTCAGTGTCACCTGTGCAATATACAAAATTTGAATGTAGACGATTTAAAAAACCATTTAAAAACGCATCAAGTTAACAGAGAATTTAAATGTAAATATTGCGACTCAAAGTTTTGCTCTAGCGGGGATCTTAGTAAACATATTAAAATTCATGAAAGTCAAGAGTAAGTCAATTAAAATTTTTGTTAATATTTTCGTGTTATTTTAGTCAGTTATATATATATATTGATTTTTTATTTAATGTAGAACTCATAAATGTTACGAATGTAACGAAGTATTTCGAACAACACTGCAATTAAGGGAACATATTAAAGAACACGTAAAACGTGAATTAATACTTAAAAATGAAGCAGGAAGTGACGAAATCATTTTAGATATTGAATCAAAACATAATGTGTGTACAAATCATTTTTTTATTTAAAGTTAGTAGTAACAAGTATGATATTCTTGCTAATTTATTTGTAGGAAACTGGTAAAAAGAAGAGTAACAAATGCAATTTTTGTCCAAAAACTTTCCGAAAACCTAGTGATCTCGTCAGACATACTAGAACACATACTGGAGAGAGACCTTATCAGTGTGAATTCTGCGTTAAAAGCTTTGCTGTTAAATGTACTCTGGATTCTCATTTAAAAGTGCACAACGGTGAAAAATCATTTACCTGCAATTTGTGTAATAGCATGTTCGCAACAAAAGGTAGCCTTAAAGTTCACATGCGATTGCATACAGGTGAGCATTCAATATGCAATACACTTTTATCTTTTAAATTAATTTGCATAATTATTATTTGTTCTTGCTGCAGGTTCGAAACCATTTAAATGTTCAATGTGTGACATGAAATTCCGTACTTCAGGCCATCGAAAAGTTCACTTTATTACTCATATGCGGGAACGATCAACATCTCGAAAATCTAATAAGCAGTCGCCTGTGTCAGCCTTGAAAGTGAACATTGAAAAAGCAAAGAATGATAAATCTGAGCAAGACGTTGAAATTGCGCATATTGCGCATATTGCAGAAACTGCACCTCAACAACTTGTTGATGACAATGAAAAGAATTTCAATACCATAACTATCAATTCGATTTCTGATCAAATTGTATATAATATGGATGGTACAATAATCAACGATTCTGGAGAAGTCCTAACCTTAGATGAAAACAATCAATTGGTTGCAAATTTAGAATTTTTGTTAGCAAATGGATTAGTTACAATACAGACGGAGAATTCTTCGTTAGAACCGCACTTGACTGAGTCCGCGGCAGATGCAGTAGGAGAGGACTTCATGCCGGCAAACGTCGACCAAAAAATCGACCAACAAATAATTATTCCAGAAATTATTCGTACGGAAATTTCGAATGAAACACTTACTGTCGCTAATGATGGTAATTTTCAGGCGGACAACCCTATGGCTTTGCAATTGCAAAATGTAGACTCAACGGTGTCTGATAATCAAGATGAAAGCAGTTCAAAAAATGCCAAATCTCCGAGGTAAGATTTTTACAATATAGCATTGCTCACATCTTTTCTTGCATAAGTTTATTGAAGCATATATTTTCATATTATTCATGTAAAATAAAACTATTTTTAATGTTCAATATATAATCTCCTCTTTATGATTTTAGTGCTGCAAAACGTGATTGTGACATTTGCGGTAAAGCATTTAAGAAACCCTGCCAGGTCGAACGTCACATGCGCACGCACACAGGCGAGCGACCTTTCAAATGCAAGATGTGTGATAAATCATTTGCTCAAAAATCAACTCTACAGATGCATGAGAAGCATCACACTGGTGATCGGCCGTATACTTGTTCTCAGTGCAATAAATCATTTTCTCAAAGCGGCAACTTACGGACACATTTAAAACGAGTGCATAAACTTAATCTAACCAATAGTAAGGGGCTTTCTAAGAATAAACAATTTGTAAATTACGATCCTCAGCTGTTACAACAAAGTATTGAAGAAACTAAAGTGCTTAATTTTGACGATATCTCTATCGTAGGGTTATTAGAGTAAATCAAATAATTATTGATAATTATTGTGCAATAAAATAATAACTGTTGTGCATTTATCTGTAAGATGAAATCTATAAAGCTTATTTTTTGTACTAAAATGGAACAGTATAAATCTTAATGCTTATTATTCTAATTTCATTATTGTACAAAATGTAGTTTCCAAAAAACCACGTAACGATATTTGAGGAATATTCTTGAATATTATTGAATAATATTATAAGAAAATAATTAAAGCTTTACATTTAAAAACTATAGCTCATAGATAAACATTATATATAAATTTTTATACTTTAACTATAAAAAACGTTAAAAATTAAAAGACTGATTTTTTACGTTTCTAGTTGGCTAATAATTTTAAGGTCAATCTTTTTTAATACTAAATTATTTAGCTCATTCTACACATTGTTGTAGAACATAAGTTAATATATACGTTGATAGGCGTGCCTTGATGTATTTTAAGTTCTTTAATATAATGTAAAAATGTATATAATATAATTTTTAAGATAAAGTGTGTGGTTGTAGAATGTTGAAAAAATAGCAAAAGAATAAGTTTTTAATAAATTATTTTTATTCCGAATGTTTGAAGTCACAATCATTCTCAGGCAGTGGACATCCATCAGGATGATTTTCATAAAACCAACAAGCTTTAACTTTTCTGTTTATATTGTTTTTCGTTTTTTTGCTTTGACCTACTCTGTCTTTTCCTGGAATCCGAAATCTAACTTTTCCGGATTCCACTTTAAAAATATGCCCATTATTTTTTAGTAATGTTTGCAAGCCTCCACATTCGTTTTTTAAATCCTTCAATATTTCAGGATCAATTGTTGTAGCTAGTTCATGTAATTCAATTTCTCCTCCAGCGTTCCACGTCCTATTAGCTTCTTGACCAATATCAATTTTACGTACTTTACGTAATAGAAGCGAAACTACACTCTCAACAATACTAGATATAACGCCTTTATCAATTTGAGTGCAATTCCTAACTTTTTCTACAGCATCTCTTGGTTTAAATGCACTAGACCAAGTGTCAAGAACTTCAGCCCCATTACATCTTCCATTGATCATTTCTTGAATTTTGGAGTCTTGTAAATCGCTTTCATTTTCTGAGTAGATTCTTTTAGTACCAATTAAACAAATTCGTTTAGTTGAAGGAATTCTTAGTTTATCAATATGCGTTTTAAAACCACACTTCTCGCTTATGCTTTGAATATATTGCATATAATCAAAATATTGACTAGTAGTAGCGTTTTCTCTTTGGTACTTTTTACCATCGAATTCAAATGCACAACAGGGTAATAAAAAGAAGCGACATTTATAAGAACTTCTAGCAGCTATTACAGGGATCCAAGGTGTTAATTCATCAGAATGATTTCCAATTAACCAATCAATTTCTGGAAATAGGCTTTTGGAAGATGGAATAATTGTTTTGACCTGTAAAATTTTTTATAAACAAAAATAAATTAATTTAAAATGAATTTTATTCCCTTTCCATAATTTATTCAATTAAAAAATACCTCCAATTTTGTAGTTTTAGGATATAGATCCCAAATTTTTCTTCTGCGAAGATCAAATCCTACTCCTGAATGACCTTCACTATTTAGAATGTGGACTAATAAGCCATTACCACATCCAAGATCTAAAAACGATTGCTTCTTTTTCATTTGTTCTACTTCTCGTTCTGCTTCCCAAAATAATAACAAATAAGTTGCAATAGCAACATCTTCATAAACAAACTTTAAAGGATCGGTATTTTCTGGCCAAATCTTGACCATTTCTGTTCCATATTTTAGTTTTAAATTATTATACAAAATTGTATATTTTTCTGGTGATATAAGTTTTAAAGAGCCACTAACTAAACTAGTTTTTGGAATTTCATTCACTATCCACTTCATCATCTTAGGAAAAAAGTGATTTTTGATCCATGTTAAGTTACTACAATCTTTCCATTGTTTTAAGTATTGTACATGAATAGAAACATGGTCGTTTTCATAATTTATTTGATATGGATATTCAAAAGCTAAAGATTTTTTTTCTTCGTCACTACAATATTTATGGAAGAAATATGTTACAGTATTTAACTCAACATTAATTAGAGAAACTTCTAATGTTTGTGAAAATGTATTTATTTGTCGAGGTAATAGTTTCGCAAACCTAAGATAAATTGAATTTGCTTTTTTCTGCGAATAATCAATATCTTGTAAACCACAGCAAGTTTCAACAGAAATATCATTTGCATCCAACTGTGTTAAAGAATCTAAAATATATTCTTCAATGTTTTTAACAGTAACAAGTTTTTCTCTAACATTAATAAACCATTCATAAATGTCTGTGATCTCAACATTTTTCAGTCTATACATGCAAAGCTGAGTGGAACTCAAAATTCTGCGGTTGATAAGATGTGGACTTTTCAACCATATTTCTAATGCCTTCCAAAAACTCGCAATGCCAGCACTACATTTCTGCGTAACTACATCATCAAAATCTTTCATTTTGATGATTGTATCACTAATATTATTTGTCTGATTTATTGGATGGATCTGGTGTTGAATCTTTCTTGTACTGAAAAAGATATATATTTTAATATTAGAACATAAAAAAATTTAAACATTAAAAAAAGTATGCAGTTTACCTTTTGCATGATCCACTTTGCATCTAGAAGAGCTTTTTCCATCATTTGTTGAATTCTTTCTGAATCAGTTTCTGTTAGATGCTGCTTGAAACTCTGCATATAAATTTAAATATTATTAGTTCACTATAATAAAATTAATACAGGAATAAAATATTTAAACAGCTGAATTTTTATTAAAATTTTATTTTATTGTATTACATGTTAATTTAATTTAATAATATATTTAATAATGAATATTAATTTTTTTAATGTTTAATAATTTCTTTTAATTTATAAACATATTTATAAAAAAAATGATATCAGACATTTATTTTTGATAGTTTAAATTTAGTTTTTTTATTGGATCTGTGCCTATAAAGTGTAAGTTGTATCGAATATATTATTATGTTGAATATCTATACATATATTTTTGATGTAACAACATAGTAAATAACTACATAAATAAAATTAATTAATGAAGAAATTCTAAATTTTGAATATGTTTATTACAATTAATTAATCATAATAAAAATAATATTTTGAGAAAACAATTGAATTCATGAATAATATGATTTAATGTTTGTAAAATAATTTTTTACTAACATTTATTATATATATATGTCTACATTTGGCATTGTTTATAAATAAAAATGGAAACAATCTTTATTATGAAAAAGATTGAGGTTAAGGATGTTAAAACTACAGAACGTTGATTTTATGTTTTTAAAAATGAAACTCCTCAAAATTCCAGTCAGTTAAGTTTTGAAAAAATTTAATTACCTGTCTCACGGAATGCTTATAAAATTCATTTGCCCCTTTTGGTAGTTTTTCGCATTCTCGGATTAGATACTTGTACAAGGACTTGGGTGAGTTCTTCAGTAAAACTTTACTGGTCACCACCATACTCTACACTACAACACCTATGACACTCTACTTTAATGATGCAGTCTCGATGTACTTTATATTGTTAAGTAACTGTAACATTTAATATCGAGCGCCGAAAGATACAAAAGCATGCATCGAAGTGGCGCAGACATAACCTTATTGGCATTGCTTAACAGCATGCTTGGGGCAATAGGCACAGTGAAAGTCTTGCTTTAAATAGTTTGAATTTATGCAAAAATTGTCTTTGACATTTTTATCGTTGAATTCTTATTGTTTATAATGTAGTATTTAATTTTTTTCTAATTTATTATTTTCTATTTTTATTGTAGATATTTAAAATTTTTGAAAGATGAACCTTCTCGGATTTTAATTCCTTTTTTATAATTCTAATAAATCGTAATTTGAATTAAATTTTTGGAAGAGCAATTTTTTTACTAAAATTAAAAATCATGATCTTTTTTAATAATTCTTACCGGAGAGCTATTTTAAGTTCAATAGATTTTCCAATTAACTTAATGAAGAATTCAAATTCTTTCTGCAATGAAAATAAAACAGCAGGAATAATTGGTAAATATATTTTGCAAATTAATCAAATAAACTCCATTAATTAAAATATTAATTAATAATTTTTATTTAGTGATTGGAAACGAGATACTTAAAGCTCAAGTAAGAGACACAAATTCAAATTTTATTTGTAAGCATCTGTATCGTTGTGGAGTTAATGTAAAAAAAGTTAGTTGAAATTGTGAGCAATATTATTAGTCAGGAAGGACAATGCATTTGAAAAGAGGAAACATTTTTCTTAAAGATTTCAGTCATCGGTGATGATGTTAATGAGATAGCCAAAGAAATCAAGGAATTTTCTTCAATATATTCACATGTAATCACATCAGGTGGTATTGGACCAACTCATGATGATGTTACATATGAAGGTAATCCATTTTATTTAAGTCATTACAAATATTGCTATTATAATGACCACTAGAATAAAAATTTTCAAATGTATTCTAGGTCTGGCAAAAGCATTTGATGATACCATACATCGCAATGCAACATTGGTTGGAATTATCAAAACTTACTTTGGGGTTCAAGATTTATCATCTCCTGCATTTAAATTAGCAGATGTACAAAAAATAATTTAACTCTTATTTCAAGAATAAATTTAAAATTAAATAAGCTATAAAGAATATATGTTTAGGTACCAAGTCGAGCAGTATTAAAATTTGGTGTCAATAATAAAACAAAACTTCCACTTACTTTTCCTTGCATTATACTGGAGAACGTCTATGTTTTTCCTGGGTCACCTGTGTTTCTTCAAGCAGGTTTTGGAAGTTTATATAAGGTCATTTTTTTACACCATATACGTATCAAATTTGCTAATTTATAAACTTTACACATAAAATTTATTTATTTTTCAGATTTTATTTGAAACTAATAGACGATTTGTATCTGAAGAAGTACACATAAATGCAACAGAGGATGTATTTGCAGATGCTCTAACACAAGTTTCTAAAGAATTTCCATTTGTAATATTTGGATCTTATCCTGAAGGAGCTGGGTAATTAAAACTTTTGTACTACTTAGCAACGTAAAAATCTAGTTGTTACAAAATTAAAATTCAATAATATTTCATGTAAAGCATTAATACAAATAATTTATTTCAAAGTAGTTTTAAATATATTTCACTCTTGTTTGAAATTATTTTAAGTATCTTTTTAAGATATCTTTTCTTTGTATTTGCAAATTAAAAATGGAAGTTAAAAATTTTTCAAATTTTTTCAAACAATTCGAAAGATTGAAAACTTAGAAAAATGCAATGTCGATCTATCTAGAAGCAAATTACTTGTTTTCGGAACGTTTGATGAATGATATTTCAATAACAAACTTAGATTTAACATTTCGTGTATAATATATATTCGGAAAATAATGTAATTTTTTCTTTATTTACAGTGATTACAAAGCGCGAGTAACGATAGAAAGTTGCAATGAAAAAGACACAAAAAGAGCAAAAGAAAGATTTTGCAGTTTGATACCTGCAAATATAATAGTTAACAAAAAAAACGAGTAAAAAATTAAACGAATTAAAAACTGTACCGTTTTCCAGAGTCTCAAAGTTATAATAAATTATCTTTTTAGAAGTGGTTTGCATTAACTTTGTAATGTAACCCTACGACCTCTTTGGGTAAATACTCCGTAAATTCGAAAAAAACCTGCAGAATTAAAAGTACAGACTTCTTTAATCACAGGAAAAACTTGTAAGGGTCGACGCAGGCAGTGAAGGGGGAGAAAACTCGTACTACTCTGTTCCTCTCGCGTGACAGGCAAAAAAGCTCTTCTTTTCTCTCTCACTCTGCGAATTCTTTTTCTTTCATCTGACGACATTTTCTTTATTTTTACTTTCTTAGGAAATTTCATTTCGAGTTAAAGCATTTTTAGTTTTTCCTTTGAAAGTTTAAAATGAGGCTGAGCGGTGCGTAGAAGGAGAGGAAAGAAATGTCTCCTTTTTCTTTTTATAAAACTTGGAAATTTCATTCTTTGCTGTCTGATTCTTCTTTTCAACACTAATACAGCTTTTTGATAGAAAGAGAAAGGGACAAATTCCCTGCTGCTTTTTTACTTTAAATTGGAAATGACGCGTTTTTTAAAGTTTTTTAATTTATTTTTTTTTCTCACTGGATATTTCTTGATCAATAAAAGATCCGCTAAATTTTTTGTGGTGTAAGCGCTTTTATTAGCTTTTTCATTACTGTTTGAGATGCTTGAGAACAAATAAATTTTAAATCCGCCGATGTGTATTCGAGCCAGAAAGGCGGTGTTCTTTCCTTTTCACATGTTTTGAGAAAGCTTTATAAATAATGTAAGTGATAACTTGGAATTGTTTCTCTTCGTTGCTTGTTTTAGAGAATTGTTAATGGTGCAGCTAGCGCACAAATTGTCTTGTCAACATTGTAAAAATCGATTATAAACCTTGTGCTGTTGCGGCATTGAATAAAAAACGTTATAAATACAAGTTGGAATTATTGTTAGTTTGTAATACTCGTTAATTATTTATTATTACTTTGGACCATTTTGCAGTTTTAAAAATTAAGTTTATTTTTGTTTAATTTTTACTTTGCAGTATCGTTTATGATTTTTTTCATTTTAATTTAATATAGATATTAGATCAAAAATGTTTTTCTTATTTTTTTCAAATAAGTCGGCAGCAGTTAAATTATATAAGATCGCGTACAATATAAATAATAAATAGTGTTTCTTTTAATAATAGTAAAAAAGAAGAATCAGAAAATATTGGTTTTTATGCTCTACATAGAAGTACACGTGTCTGTTTTAACACCACCCAAGAAAATATCAATGGAAAGTACTTCAAATCAAAGATAGAAGAAGGTAGAAAGGCTTTACGAAAAAGGTAGAAAAATGTATATTTCATTCTGTATTTGTGCATTCAATTACTTTATTTTTTTTCTAATCGATCGAAAATAAACTTTTTTTTTAAAACACCTTCAAATGTAAATATCCGCTTTAAAACGCGAGCTCTACTAAAAATTTCAAAACTCTCAGTATGAATCCATAGTATAGCAGTTGTAAGTAGCAGGAGGCTGCAGTTCTCAGACTAGCTCGAGACTAGCCTCCCCCTATAAAGACAGCAGCGGACAGAAAAGCGCTCCATAAGCAATCTCCGAAAAGACATTTCGGAACAAAGATTACTTCTAAATCGCCTCTTGAACCTCTTCTTCTCCATTTTCCGTTGGTGAATAATTTAGTCGAGGACAAACGGATTCGCCCTGAGCAAGGAGCGCGCGGATTACCGTTAAAGCGACAAGACGAGAGGGGGATATATAATTCGATCGGGGATAAATTCGAGCGAAAAAAGCGATATATATTTGCGGCAGGCGGACGGGGCATATTTCAGCGTCGCCGCGCTCGAGAAATTGATTACCGGCCAAGATGTATGTGAAGGAAGATCGAAGCCCCCGTCGCTCAAAACTTTCGTTGCCTGCAAAAAGAGAAAGCTCCTTGTTTAATCGATATCGCTATTGAAAAATGACTCCCGAGTTCGATGAAGTTTTCAATATGCCTCGGGAGTGGATGTTAAAGTTTCATTGCGGCGCGTTATTTTGGCAAATATTTTTAGAGCTTTATCGAGGAAATGCCATTGTCGTTAATATATTAAACTAAAAAATGCACGGAGGAAGCTGCTCGCGCAACTGTAAGGTAAACAAGCATTATTTTCACATTATTTTAATACATTCAAAAAATGATGTTCCGCTTTTATTAGAGCAGCACAAACAGAAGGACTGTTTGAATTTAGGCGAAAGGGACGGCGAGAGGGAAATGAGACGATGTGCGCGGGGACTGTATGCAGGTACACATCGGGACGAAACATACATTCGGCGTCCAACGAACACGTATATTTCCTGAGCAAATATTTACATCGGCGACAGAGAGAGGGAAAGAGAGAGAGAGAGAGAGAGGCGAGAGCGAGAGAGAGCGACGGATAGACGAAGGGGGCGAGAAGAGAAACGAGGTAAATGCACTAAAGAAGAGCGAAAATGTTTTCCGTTTGATTTGCGAGGGTGTTTTTCTTCTCGACGCTCATGTGCGATTCGTCCGTTACCTTAAATTCATTCTTCACCTTTTAATGTCTGATGGATGGTGAATATTTTATACTACTTTTAAAACGAAACATAACAAATCTATTTTACTTTCAAATTTTCAATGATGTAAAATATTGACTTTACATTTAAGTTTTCAACGTAATAGTATATATTCTGTGAGAAAAAGTAGGAAATTAAATTGAATTATTTTAATAGTAGTGTAAAATCAAAGAGCTTCCCGAATTGATAAAGGCAATTAAGGAGGAAAAATGATAATTTAGATTACACATTCATGCATATATTTATTCGTTAAAACAAGGAGCTTTTAATACAGGCAGTTAGTTAAAATAAAAAGCTAATCGTAACTTTGAAAGTACGTGCTACACACGCCACTTTTACATACTAGATAAGCAACAACCACCTCTGCATCTAACTTTGAATTTAAAGCGATCGAAAAGAATAATCAACAATGCAATAAACGGATGTTACAGGAAAAAGGCTCTGTACGAGGCCGCGAAAATCAATCGGCTAATAGCAGCAGGCTTCTTGAGTCGTGGCAATTTAATCGACGAGTTTAGGCCCTGCTGCTTATTATTCTACAATCCGGTTTGATGGATCGCCTTTCAGTCTTGCTTCGCGACCGTTATTTCAATTTTCTTTTCATATTTATAGCCGATGCTCTGGATTTGAAGCCGCCACTCGCTCTTTTTCTGGAGATTTATTTATTAAATGGCTCGCGCGCTTACAAAGAAACTTTTTCGAGATTGCTCGGGATTTATTGTGCAAAGTTTTTATTTTCAAGCAAACTGTAGTTTGTTTTAAATTAAACGAGGAGTTATTGGTTCTTTACTTTGACGGCTGGAAATGTGAGTTATCCTATTTGTAGGAACGATGTTTCTATTTATACTCGCTCTGCTTTTGCCGCGTTAAAATACATACCTCGATGTCTTATTGTGTAAAATTTTGTAAAGGATAAGAGCAGGACTTTTATCCTTTGAAGTCAATCACTTAGTACGATTATATTACTAAATATTTGATATTATATACAATTTATATATATATATATTTTAATTAAATCGATTAATTATAATTTCATTCTAATCTCGTTTTCCTTCTTCCTCATAATAAAAAATGAGATTTATTTTAATAATTTTACGATCTTTTGCGTCGTAAATTTTAGAGATAACGAAACAGCTAATAATAAAAGTGAAAAAACAATCAAAGCGTCTCGCGTTTTTCCTCCTTTGAATTAACCACCACATAATCTCATTAAAACACTCGAGAGCGAAAGTAACCAAAGATAGCTTTAAACCCACTTAGCTTCATTCTCAAGCTCGAGCCGTAAATCGAATTTAAGAATCTAATAAACGTAAGCGCGCGCGCGCGCCTGCGCGATAACGCTAAAGTAAGCCGTCGATGTATTCTCCTGCGCATTTACATGTTAATCGCAAAAGTCAAAGTGTCGCTCGTGTGCAGACTCGCCGCGTAAGGGATATATACAACGCGGTTGGCGCCCTTCGGTCCGGCGGCGAACCCTTTGATCGCGCCGCAGCTCCCCTGGATTATTTCGCGCTGCAACGCGGCTCTCTGCACGCGCGGCACGAGGCAGCCAAAGCGACGGGAAAGTCCGTTTCGCCGGAGTTACGATTGATTGTCAGTCGGAACGGGATTCTGCCGATGAAAGGCCTTTAATGCAATAACTCTTTAGAGCGTTTAGCTATAAGGACGCTTTGAATATTTCGATGGTATGGTTTGCCCATCTGCAGATTGACGTCTGATTAAGTTAATTATATGGGCTCCTTAGCTTTTTAATTATTTGCCTGGAAATCTTTGCTGCATTTTTTACGTTTTTTAATTTACGCATATTTAAGTGTTTTATTAAGTTTCTTTTCCTAATTTGCGTATTTTATGATGTTTACTTCGTCTAAATCTGGAGAGCTAAAGTATGTACACGGTCTTTATAAACTTGTTTTACTTCCAACCAAGTAGTTCGTAATGTGCAGTGCAATTATTAAATTTAATTAAAAAATTTCGTACTACATATTATTTGATTTCGAAGCGCATAAAATGTAGATTAAATTAAATTAAATTGAATTGAAATTTTTAAACGACGTACCGACGCTTCAGTGTTCAAAAATTCTTTAGGAATTAATTTCAGATTCAAAGATAAGTTTTAATATATTTTGATAATTCTTATATATACATATGTATTAACGGCTTAAATTAAATACCCCTCATCATTTTTCAATAACTAATAATGATTTATTAATTATATAATCAAAAAGATATTGAACTTTAATTAAAAACGTGGTACGTACTATGTAAGATAATATATTAATAAACGAATAACAATAAGAACAAAAGCAATCTCGAAACAATGATCTAGAAACTTACTTTATTAAGCGTTACGTCAGAGCTCGAAACGCGCACATTCACGTCAATTTAACAAAGTAAGCGCAACAATGCACTTTCAGAATTATCTTCGCGGGTGATTTATTCGGCTTTCTCGTGCAGTAGTGCTCCTAGTTCGCATTACTCCACATGATCGTCCTGTCGGAATCCATTAAAACCTAAAATTCACGTCGATGAGGCTCGCGCGCGGAGTGGAAAAAGAACAATCACGAGGACGCTTCCCGTTGGAGATGGAAAATTCGTCGCCGTCACTCCTGCAGTGCAATACGCGCGCGAGCGCACGTTGTCTTCGATGTTTTCGTCCGCGATTCGTTTTCGTATTATCTGTAATCTATATGAAAATGAATTGCGAAAAATATTTTTAATTGGAAAGTGATATTTTAAAATTGATTTACAATCGTATTCAAGTCTGTTTTTTCCAAATTAATTCTCGGAACTCGATTTATTGATTTATTGGCCTTTCAACGGAAGTGTTTGATGTATAATATTTCTCCTTTTTTGGAAGCTTCCCAGCCGCACTGCAATATCGGATCAGACGAGTAAAATTTTTAAAAAAAATTTTATTTCAGTTAATGAAAAGCTTTGCCGAAAAGCATAATACATTTACTTTCAATCCAGACTTCGAAAAGCAGCCTCCCTGAAATATATCTCTTATGGGTCATCCGCGGAAGACCGGCAATCCGCCGCCCAAGGCTGGGGATTGCGGAGTGAAAATCGTAGCGGCGAGGAAATAAAAACGTAGCTCAAAGCAAAAGTGCCATGAAGACAGTCGTCTCGCTCGGCGAGGAGAAGAAGCAGGAAGAGGAGGCAAACAAGGCTCTTGCGGGCGGTGGTGGCGGCGGTGGCGGTGGTGGTGGTGGTGGTGGTCGCGCGTGCCGGTCGCGTGCCGGGGGCGGGGCCATCGACCCTCGCGGAATTCCGCGCCTCCCCCCTCCACCCGGCACCCTTCTCCGTTATTGATTCCCCGGGGGTGGCTCGGGCTCTTCTTCGGAGGTGGAGGCATCCCTTCCAGACGGAGGAATTCCGGGACTCGCGCGACCATTAGCCCTCTCTTTTCTTTTGGCCGACGAATTACTCGATCTCGCCGATTAACCTTTCGAGGACCGGAAAATTCGGGGTGAGAAACTTTACTCCTGGGAAGTGGAGTATTTACGCGTTTGCCGCTCCTTCGTTTCCTGGCTCGTTTTTTTAGAGGCGTTTTCGATATACTTCTTTTGTAAAACGTTTCTGCTTCGATCGCGTTACAGTTTCTTTGCTTTTATAAACTTTTTTAATGTTCAAATGGAGTTCATGATTTACTAACTCTAATTTCTTTATTATAAGGCTGAAGTTGTTTGCAAATAAATTTATGAAAAACCAAAAGTTAAATCAAATTTGTTCACGAAATAACTCTGCTCAAGATTAACGAGCCCTGGCTTGCAAGTTAATATTAATACAATCCATTTAGTATTATCGATCTACCGAAATATTTCATCCCTTTTGGCGCTCGATTTAAATAACCAATTTTACTTGCTATTACTATAATCCAATCTCAACGTTCATAAAGATTATTCAGTTGATAGTCCAATGTAGCTCATGAAAAGGACGTGTTGGCAAATTTTTCATGAAACTATTCTACGATTATTTTACGAATAGTATGTCTTCGTTAGTCTGAGCTTTTAATCAATAATTACGAAGCGAACTTTAGTTCCCTTAAAAGAGAACTTTGCAGTTGATTCGCGCTGAAGTAGTAGTAGTAGTAGTAATTTCTCCGTTTTAATAGAATTCGTTTAGAAGAAGTAATAACATTAATTTTACTTGAAGAATTTTCCATTACGGAAATAAGTAAAGTTTCACAATTAGAGCAGATGAAATTATTTTTTCCTCTCTTCCATTTAATAGAAATTAAAATTTATTTTGATAACGTTGATTACTTTTACAAGTTAAAGTAGAGATTATTTATGCAAAAACAAAAACCATATTTTTCACACGAATACATATATACAATTCGTGCAATTATTTTTTTAATTGTTGGTTTATTTTTACTTCTCACAAGAGGAAATGGTTGAGGAAGGTAAATTTGGTTTTTTTCATTGTTCTCGACGTATATTAATTGTCTGTTAGTAGTTTATGGATTGCAGTTTACAAAAGTAATGGAAGTTTCAAGTTCTTTGATGTTTGACGTTTCAATTTACGTAATATATTACTTTAAAAAATGGTTACAAACTGAATAGCAGACAAAAATTGATGTGCTTTCGCTTCGGTATATCCAGCATGACTTAAAAATACATGCACTTTTAAGAGATTAAATTCAATGTACATTTTATTATTAAAAGGTATATACTTTTAATTTTTAAATTTATAAGAGTAAATAGTTTAATCAGATTATTTGTACAGTTTTAAAAGCAATTTGAAAAATGTAATATGCAAAAAGGTACTCTGCATATAAAACTAATGAAAGCTTTATTTTACTTTACTCTGGAATTAAATCTTTATTTTTAGTCGAAGGTTGAATGGATTATATCATCGCAACTCACGTTTCAGCACTAAAATAAAATTTTTCATGAAAAAAGAACATCTCGCAATATCATGCAGTCAAATGAAGAATAATGTCTACTTACTAAACATCTAAGAAGATTTATTGCAAATCCTTTCACATTATTGTACGCTCAGGCATGAAAGGCTTTAACTTTTGAATAATTTTCTCGGACGTGCATTGGGTATTAGTAACTGTACTTTTCGCGCAATCTCATACAATAATTGAAAGAAAGACTGCTTAATTATAATAATAAATCTCCTTATTCCTTCATCGGTGAAACTGTATTTTATCGTTGCAGATAATAAATTGCTGTTTACAGTCGAACGAAACATATGGGTTATCTTAATAAACTCTTAGATTCCGAATTGTACCAATAAAGTATTTCTTGCCATAATAAGCCACAGTTTATTACACGTTCAAAACTGATTTGATAATCCGAAAAAATTGAAAGCATCTATTACCCGCGTGGGAAGATAGACATTGAAACTAGGAGATGAATGACGGAGATAAGAATATCGAGGAGCGCGTCGAAGCGCAGCGGAATGAAATCGCGAAAGGGGTAAAGCGTTGTGCACATCGAGCACGGAGTACTCGTTGTTCTCCTCTCCCCCAAAGATAGCAGTAGGGGGTATATGCCTCCTCCTCCTCCTCCTCCTCGGCGGAGGGGGAGAAAGAGAAAGAGAGGGCTCATGGAAGAATATTACCTGCAGGTTTATGACTCTTGGATGACACAGTCTTTTACGATTATTAATCCCTATATTTTCCTGGCTATCCGTTTCGTATATTTCCCCCCTGACAGTCTGTCTCCTGCTCCATCTCTTTATCGCCCTTTCGCATTTTACTCGAAATTTTTTTTCGCCCCCTTTTACGATCGGCGGAGCCGGCCGCTCTCTCTTTCTCTCTCTCTCTCTCTCTCTTGCTTTAAAAGCCAATCGAATGTTTTATACTCCGTGTGGTCAAGCGTTTTATTCCGCCTTGGCCTTGCGATCTTGCCGTTGTTTAAATGAAAGAAGGAAGCTGCCATAGATGCCTGTCGATGGTTGTTTGGACACCGCTTTCATTGTTTAAAACTGAGACATCGATCTTCGGTTGAGATGAGCAAATGTTGGTTTAAAGGCAAAGTAAACTTCAAGCGATGAAAGATTGTTTTCTTAGAGGTAGGAATGTGTAATATTTTTATAATATATATTTCCTTTGGATTTTACAAAAACGCGTATTTTTTAATAAGCCAAAGTAGAAATTTAAAAGTCTGTAAAATTTATTGATTGGTATTTGTATTTATTTGCTTCTGCTATCGTTTTTAGAGAACAGTCTGTAGTTTACTGTGTAGGTATATAAACGTTTTCTATTTTGTGGAAATAGTAAGGTATAGACATATTTATGACGTTATAAATTCATAGAGCGAACACGACACGTATAAAAAGTGCATTTGCTGCGTATTTGTTGAATGTAGATTTAAATAAATGGGTAAACGTTATTTTCCGCTTTAAGCTGTTTACGACCTTTGCGCAATCTTCTTTTTACCATTTAATTCAAGTGTCACATGCATCAGACTTATTTCTCAAAATAATGCTCCACGACTTTAGTACAGGAATTAAGCGAACGAAGATATGCTTGGAAATGAAAGTTGAACTTTGTTTTATTAATTTGATCGATGACCTGGGCAGAACTTTGCAGTTATAAAGTTATACTTCAATAAATTTCCATTTCGCGGCATTCTCGCGGTTTTCATTTTCTACAAGAGCGACTTTACAAAGAATGAAACTTTCTATCATAATTCTTTATAAAGTAGAATGTTGCCTTTTGTAAGAAATATGAAAAAACTTTCAAGAAATTCTTTCGTCTAATAGAACCGCCGAACATATATTTTGAAGAATTTCACCGCAGGAAAAGTGTATTATTATACGCGTTTAGGAGTTAAGATGCTCGTCGATATAACCGAATGAGATCGATATTACGAATTCTACGAGTAGCATATTATGCTTCAAATAAGCAGTTTTGAGAAAATTGGAATTTGTAATGATGCAAAGCCGCACAAGTGGTACTGCTGTTATTGTTGTCGGTTAGGTCAATTAGACATAAGTACATTTTACATGTATTTCCTTTGCGTATACACTCTACTATTTTTATCCTTTCTTTGCAAGGCGGTATAAAGTTATGTCAGTTTTTAAAAGAATACTCGACAAGACAGTGATCTATTGTTCTTTATTTCATTGTAATTCTCCCTTATCCACAGCTTTCCTGCGCCAGCAAGCTTCTTTCTTTTCTTGACTTGAAACGCAGCAGCCGAAAAAACCGAGCTCATAGAATCAATTTCAAGAAGTTTCAGCTCGCTTTCGGAACAGAAGACGCCCATCCGTCCAAAGCCTGCAAAAGCCAGCGCGCCGTCGACAATTACCTTGCTTAAGCCAAAACTACCGCGCAATTCTGGGCGTTAGGCCGAGGGCGAATCGCGCGCTTCGGCCTTTTACTGTTGCTTGACCAGTGGCCGAAGGAGAAGAAGCGAGATCTCCGCTCTGTCTATTATCGCGAGTCCCCCGTCATTTCGCGAAGGCTCGGGCTCGCGCTTCGAAACGACCGGAATTTAGTGCGCCTTTGATTTACGAGGGCGTTACACCTGCGCCACTATTATTCCGCTGCATATGTAGAATACGAGCGCGAGCTTAGTCCTCTCTTCTTCTGCCCCCCCCCCTCCCCGTATCGCCTCGTCCTCCCTTTATCCCTCTTCCCTCGGCTCGGCTGTGTGTTTTGCTTCGGCGAATCGGTTTATTCGTCGTAAACGGAAAAGGGGGGGAGAGGTGCTGCGAGAGAGAAGTAATAGCCGCAGACTTGTGGCAGGTTTTTTCAAGGAAAACTTCAGCTTCCAGTCGGGCCGATTGATATACTTTTAATCATTTTTCGAGTTTTTTTGTATAAAATAATATCAATTCTTGCAGAAAAGGATTATTTTTTAAGTGATTGTTGGAACTGGGTAAGTAAGGAGATGAGTAGAAAGTATTAGAAGACTCGCGTGGCAAAATTATATAATAGATGAAATATATAATTTTTATAATTGAATATTGTGTTGTCTCGAAAACGGCGCTTCCGCAGCATCCGGAAAAATAAAAAATAAAGTTATATGTTCCAATGCAGACAAGAAATTTAATATGAATCTGCACTATTCGACATCGTTTTCTTCTTTTTAGTAAGTCTATAAATTGCACAAGGTAATAAAAAAAAAAATGATATGCCGAATTAAAATTTTATTTTTTTTATTAAAAAATACCTTTGCAGATATCAGAGTCAGATTTAAATAGAAATGTGCTAGTGATCTATATTAAAATATTATTAAACCTATTATTTCCTTAATCAATAAGTGAGAAAAATAATTTGATATTTTGTTTCGAATATTTCTTATCCATTAAAAAATATAGTTAAATATAAATAAAAGAAGTTTTTTTTCTCCAATACTATTATTAGTGCCTACAAATAAGACATGCGACCTTATCAATATGCATTTGATTTTTCCGACATAAATGTATTTCCAGTACATACAGCGTGCACTTTGATTTGCTTTGATGGAATCAATCAGCTTTTACATTGTTATAAGCCGAGAGGTTTCCATCGGAAAGTAGGCCAAGTAGTTCATTTAGCACAAAAGTGATAAAAAGAAAAACTGAAACATCAATAATTGGAAGTGAAGCAAGTGCTAATGCACAGGCGCTGATTCAATTTATAAACTCATTAGAAAAAGTTGGCCTTTCACATAATAGGAAACATCGCGGAACTTTTTATATTTTTAGCTTCGCTTTTCAAACTAATGATTCGACTCTGCAGTTGAACTCGTTTATTTAATGCCAACAATATATATGCAAACACGACTTGTACCTCTAAATGAATAATGTAGAAATTGGAAAATTAATCTTTATTAATAGTGACGCGTTATAATATATATATATTTTAATTAAAACTGACGATGCGAACGTGCATTAGCAGGAACGAGGATTTACGAAATATAATGGAGGACATTAATTATCCGTGAATTGTTGCTTGAAAAATGCATTCTTCAACTTTTGCAGACATTCGCTTTTTATTTTGAAAGCTAAATTAATGCGTCGTCGTAAACTTGTACATTAATGTTAATCTGGTACGTTAAAAATAAGTAATGCACGATCGTGTTATTCCATTAGACGCGAAAACTTAATGCTGATATTAAATGAAACTTGCCTCGTAATTTCAATCCGTGCAAAGTTAGTGGAGCTTTATTGATTGCAGAGAAATTGCCGAGCAAACAAGAATTTTCTGCGCAGATGTGCTTTCATTTGTTGTAATTTGTTTTATATGCTTTTATCGGAAATGAAAATGGCTCGAATAATGCTAAAGTTAGTTTCTACCGATTGAACGTTTCGTTATACTGCTTTTTTTCAAAAATAACTTTATAGATTTAATGCAACGTTCATAATGTATTTTAGATTAAAAATTACGTAAAAAATTAACATTCTCAAAAAATCTCTAATTTCGACTTATAGATCCTTATTTAATAAAACGCAAGTAATAATTGAATGAACGTATCTTCAGACGATCCCTTTCTATTCCAATTATCCTTTCATAGTTACATGTTCCGCAATAATATCAAAATCTACCAGTACACGTCTATTCACTTTTGCGTAAATTTAGATTCTAATAATTATATTTCAAGGTAGGCATTTTTTAGTTGCAAATAGATATTATTTCTTTTAGCAAAAACTTTATCAGCCAGTAACTTTATTAGACAGTCTTTATACATTTATTTACTTGACGTGCGCACATAATTTAATCAGTTTGTCGTCAGGTTAAGTTGAATAATTTCGTTCAAATTGCGTAATCATGTACTTAATTAGATTTCAATGAGCTGTTGTTATTGACACACGAATCAAGCGGAATACTAATCGAGAGAAATGAATTTCGAGAATTTTTGTAAATTTTTTCCTCCATTATTACATTAAAATTAAACTCGCGAATGCAATTAAGCTCACGCGGAAACGAATTAACGGATTAATTTGATGCCTCGTACGCACGTAAAATCCGGGCTTGAACGAGCGAGAAAGTTTATCTAACATTGATTAACAGTCTAGACTGCTATTACGTTTTCATCAATTCGTCAAATATTTGCATGATGAAAAATACTCGAGGATCCGAAACGGAATTCCTCCGCGGTTACGAAACTTCTCGGAACGAGATATTCGCGCGTATATATCGATAAAAGTAAAAATTTCTTTTGATACAAACCTACTGAAAAACACTGGGAAGCTCCGACGGACGGCGCGTAAACCTCGCGAAACTAATAGATCGTCGGCAGGTTAAACTATAAAACACTGCAAAACAAAATGTGGGTGCAGGCGAAATCCAATAAAGCCGGAGGGAGGAAAGGCCGTAAAAGTTTTAGGCTTGACGCAGGCTTGGATCCCTTCGAAAAAAAAAAAAAAAAAAAAACAAAAAAAATCGAGAAAAGCCCGCTTTTGTTTTCGAAACTGTCTACTCACGCGTCAATTGGACGTGCCCGCCCGCGCGATTGGACCTGCGGTTAAAGGGCGATGTAAGCAAGAGGCGTTTTCAGTGCAAGCTTTTTTCACCTTTCCTCCCCTTTAGCAGCCGACTTCTCCCCCCCCCCCCCCCCCCC